>JASDQU010507809.1:10802-28142 GCA_032191745.1 Picea mariana | reverse complement strand
AACACCTCTTGAAAAATCATACAGAGAGAAATTAGATTTCAACTGTGTCTTAGAAGTGTTTCAAAATAAAATCAGTTACCAATATTAAGATAAGTTATTAATAAGTCTCCTTTTTATGAAACTGAGTTTAGATTTTCTTAAGATAATCAAAACAACTTTAACTAAACTATCAAACTTTGGTCGATTTCATTCACATCAAGGAAAATTAATTTTAATGATTGATTCAGGGAATCCCTGGTTATTTTAGAATGTAAATATTATTAGAAAGAGAACTAGCTTCCAGAGTATGTTTGTACATGTATGAGATCCCTACATATATCATAGATATTGCTTCACTGTTAGTGATCATGTTTAGTACCCCGATGAGGTTATCTACATGTCCCATTGAATTTCCTTTCACCACTTCAAATAGCATTTTTGCATTTTATTTGAGATGAGGGAAATCATTACATGAATTTCCTTTCATCATCTCTTTTGGACAAAATGGGGGCAATTGGTTTACGAATTTCCTTACACCATTTGTCTTGGACTAGATGGGGACAATCATTTTATGAATTTCCTTTCACCATCTATCTTATATGATACTATAATTTTGAAGTGGGGACAATCCACTGTATGTATCATATGGGGATGATATCTGCTTAATATTTAACAATGAAAGTTGGTCAACCGCTTTTGATTGTACTCTAATCTACCTCTCTCACGATCTTCAATACATGTTTACCTATAGGGAATATCTTATGGGGAATTTTTATTTTCTAGGGATTTGGCTTGAGTGAATTAATCAATTAAAATATGTTAGAAGAGATAAAGCTACCAGGATTAGCCTAGACATACTTTCTTCCAGTTAGAATCATGGAAACATAAATATTTTCACCTAATATCATTTTGAAGATATGTTTTTTAAGGTTTTAGAGGTAAGGCAAAATTATTTCTCTTTGCGAAGATTTAAGGCCAGATAGTAAAAATCAGAAAAGAGTAAAAGCTCGTAGATAGGAAAAGTGAAAATGGAATAAGGAGTTAGAGAGTTTGAAAAGGGGTCTCATTTCTACATAAGTTCACTTCTTGATTATGAATATTTTCCTTTTATTCTATTTTTGTGTTATTTTTAGTTGATTCGGGAATTTAGATGTTTATATCTTTCTAATCTTTGGTCAGGTGATTATATTTTCGAGAGAAAAACCTTTTTTATATCCGATAAGATTTCTTTCAAATTTTTTTATCTTAAACAATGAGTGTGAAAGTTCATACCTCAAATTATATTTACATTTTCAGTCAAACAAATTGTTAGTTTATCACCTATTTCGAGAAAATAACTGTTTTGAAAATCAAGTGTTGGATTCCGATATCTCCTTTTTCCTCATATAATAATAAATGTCCTGTAAAAATAAATAATTAAAGAGTCCTGCAAAATAGAAATGATATGCAGCACATACATTTTATTTTTCCTTTTTGGAGTATTAAATAAAACTAGGTTTATTTAAAATAAAAAAGTAAAATTCAGGTAACCTATGAAGGAAAATAAAGTTTCGAAAGTAAACAAAAACTAAACCGGTATATACAATGGTACTGTGAAACATGTTTATTGCATAAAATGTTTGAGATAGGGCTCATTGATAGGGCGTCGAAATTTTTCCCGTCTAGATTCTTCAGTAGGAATGAATTCTTCCCCTCTATAGATGCAATCCTGAACGGTCCGAACTAGAGGTGATCAAACCTACCATGTTTTCCCGCATCTTCTTTTCTGGCATCCCCTTTTAAAACCAAATCACCGTGAAGGAACTCCCCGTCTTTCGCTTTTTTATCAAAAAGGGATTTCATATTATCTTGATATTTTTGAAGTATGCCATCAACTTCAACCATGTTTTGTTGGACTTCGATTATCTGGTTGATCCTCCTTGTTACATCATTTAGCTCTTCGTTTGCGTCTTTCCATCGCTTCATTACAAAAAGAGATAGATTAATAGAAAGGACAACGTCGGTACCATAAACCATTTGGAAAGGAGACATACCTATTGATTTCTTAGTGCAGATCCAGTTTTCCCATAAGGTGTGCTTTAGGTGAATGTGCCAAGCCTTTTTATTCTCTGTTAATACTTTCTTGATTATATTCATCAAACTTTTGTTGGAAAATTCAACCAAGACATTTCCCTGAGGATAATAGGTTGTAAAATGTTCCAGCACAGTGTTGTATTTTTTATAAAAGCTTATCATTGCCATAGATTTGAACACTTGAACATTGTATGTAACTATTTTATGAGGGCAACAAAATCTAGACATAATTTTTTCCTCCAAAAAGATTATAACTACCGAGTCTGTGGCATTTTGAGTTGGAATGGCCTCCACACATTTCGTGAAATAATAATTAGCAGTTAAAATCAATTTATGTTGAGTGCTCGACTGTGGGTGGATTTATCCAATGAAGTCGAGGCCCCATTGTTGAAAAGGAGCCTCTGTTTTGACTGGGACCAAAGGCAGAGCAGGGATATTATGCTTGCTAGAGAATAGTTGGCAAGGGTTGCAGGCTCTGACCTTAGCATTTACATCAGTAAATAACTTTGGCCAATAATATCCATCTCTTAGGATATTGTAGGTTGTGGCCCTCGAGGCGTGATGTCCTCTGCACACTCCTTTGTGAAATTCATTTATGACATCCTCTATTTTAGGTTCTATTAGACAACGTAGCAAGAAACCTAACAGAGCTTTCCAATATAGTTTACCTTTGATAATGCAGTATTTAACTACGTGTAATTTCAACGTTCTTTCTTTGGATGTAGTCATATCACTCAGGAACTGAAGAGTGAGGAGATATGAAATGATATCACGATACCAATCATAGGAAGAAAATTTATCCTCAATATGAACTGCAGGGGTTTGATCATCAAGCTCTCCTATGTTTGGAACAAGTCCATGTGATTCCAAATGGTTTATCCCAAGTGCTCTAAAATTAGACTCTGCTGATAATTTTTCTAGACCCTGACCTTTAACCAACTTGGTCATCTTGAACTCTAGATCTGTAAGGTTCTTCTCAATAGAGCCTTATAAAACAAGAAAAAGATTTATTTTAAAGAATGCTATCCTAACATTTTTAATACTTCATAACCAACATATAACCAATAACCAGCATATATAAAATTTATTGAACTGATCATAATAATCTTACGAACAACCACATAACACTACATATTCCTTAAATACATAAAACAAATACATAAATTAAAATACCTTCGTCTGATGCTAAACTCCCACTTGTCTGGTTTTCCTCCCTACTGCCTTGCCCAGCTTGTTGCTTGACCAAACCCTGTCGAAACCGACTAACCACCCAGCTAGCTACTAGCATCCTGTCCGGCTCCCTAGCTCCAGGATACTGAAAGGAATCCTGGCCCCCATGCCCAAAACCCCCAACAACCCGGTGCCCCCTACAAAGATTCACAAAAACTCCCATTATCAAACTCCCCACACCAGAAAAAATATATGCCAAAAATAAATCTAGTCCCTCCTCCAAAATGCTTCCTCCCTCCAAAATCATAATCCCATCCCGTAGGACTCTTCCTCGTCATATCTTCCCCTTAACTGACTCTCCTCCCCTCCATTAATTACCTTATCCCCTCCTTTATTATCTTATCCCCTCCTTTATTATTGTATCCCCTCCTTTATTACCTTATCCCCTCCTGTCATACATAAGTTTCAAAAGGATTAAATTAAAGTTATTAAGCCTCTTAATTTATTACCCATTGTTAAATATAATGTAACCTCAATAGGCTGACTGTACACTACCAGCTATCCTGGCCAGCTCTACTTTCTATTCTTGTTTTTCTTGAGCCTATTTAGCTCAACTATATCCCTTTGCATAGTACTTACTACTTCAGAACTTCTTCATGTACTCATTTTGTACTGTTCTTCTTATATTCTAATATATTGTTTTCTGTTCTATTCTTTCTCTCTACATTTCTTGCTTCACAATTTATGATGGTATCAGAGCTACAGTAGTAATCCTCTTCACACAGGCTGGAGAGCAACACGATCCTCAAATAGCACATAGCTTTACGGATCTTGAGAGCATTCGACACAGACTTTTCACAAGGCTTGGAGAGCTATCTATCATACTCTCGGAAGATCCTCACAGGAAAATTCCATGAGGAAGAAGACCCTCATAAGCTCAAAATATCAGTGTAAGAAGCTCACGCGAGGTTGTAGAGCGTACTACACTCAAAAGTTTCAAGGAGCAGAAACATGAGAAGGAAGCAGAGACTGAGAAGGAAGAAATAGTAAAGATTCTTGTTCATTTTTCAAAGAATCATCAAAGATTCATGAAGAAGAGATGCAGGAGGCAATAAATCTTGAATAATTCAAAGCATTTATTCTAATTTGTGAAATATAGTTGCAGAAAGAAGAAGCATTTAAAGCATTTCAGAAATCGCTCAAATCCGTCAAAGATTGCAGTAGAAAACACTAAGCTTCAAAGATCTCGTGAAATTCTTTCAAATCTTTGAAAGATTCATGAATTTTTCTTCCACAAGAGAAAATTCCTTCAAACACAGCAAATATTGTGTCAGAGGAGCAAAGAATATCCGATGCAGCAGAAAGATTCGTACTCTAAAAAGATCTAAGGCGAAAATCCAGTTCAGAAGGGATGAGGAGAGCGTGGAAAAGGTGAAAGAATTTCAGCTGTTAGAACTTGCGCATAACACCGATAGCCATTGGATCAGTGAGGAAGTGCATGAGGTTTAGTCCTCTGGAGTGCACAGGAGAAATTTCGACTTGTGAATTTGCGAAATCCCGAAATCATCTGGACCTTCCATCAAGAGACACGTAGCGAGATCTCAGCATTTCACTGACTCGCAAGGTGTAAAGGTCAAAAGACAGCCATGAGAATTAGCAAATTGTGAAATCACAAGTTATTCTGGACCATTGGATTGAGATATATCGTAATCCGTCGATCTAATCCGATCGAAAAATCAGGGATTGGGAGTTGGACGAGCGAAGGAGACTCCTCTCCAAAACCTCGATACGCGAAATCCTGACATCACGTATCGCAAAATCCCGAGAGGATTGTGAGCCATCCATCTCAGAGGACAGGTGGCAACAGATCCAAGTTCCATCATTTTAGCATTTCAAAGTTCGGGATATCAGAAGTCTTGTTGACGAAGGTCGTGACAATTCACGGCGCAAGTCCCTAAATCCTAGAAAGATCAAAGCCATCCATTCATTCGGACACGTGGTGGAGATCGAGGAAACCATCGGCATTTCGGCTACTGGGGTTTCAAGTTGACAGAGTTTATTGTGTCATCGGGGTTCACAAATCACAAAATCTTGAAATGCAGGAGGATCGTCCATTTGGAGGAGACGCGTGGCAACAATCCATGATCTTGAGAAATTTTCCGAAAAAGCAATTTCGGCAAATCAACAATTCGGAATTTGCGTTTTGGAAGCCCAGCATGACGAGGAGTCCCAAGTCACAAAATACCACTTCACGAAATCTCGATAGGATCTAGACCGTCAGATCATCAACGGATCTGGACTGTTGATTGTCCAACAGGAACATTTTGGCATTTCATCATTTGAAGTCCTGCAAGTGAAGGCCACTGACATTTCGGGAATTGGCTTTTCAGGAGTTGAGAGACCAAGAGGTCATGTGTTTGAGTCATGAAACCCTGAAAGGGACTGTGGTCATATTAGGAGAGGTCATGTGGACCAGAGGTATAGCCCAAGGGGCTAATTGAAGTTAACGTCATTTCAACAAATCAACATTTCAGAGGTCGCGGTTTCGAAAACTCTGGGACAAGAGTTCTAAACTCACAAAATAAGGAATCGTGAAATACCGAAGGGATATGGATCATCAGATCATAGGAAGATCTGGACCGTTGATCCGTGTTTTGGCATATCGGGGATCCTGTAGACAGAGGACCAGGCCACTTCTCATCGCAAAGTCCCGAAATGCAAAATCCCAAAAGGGATTTCGAGAAGGGACTTTCCAACATATTTCACATTTCGAACAATTGAAAGACAAAGAACTAGAAAAGCCCATAGTTCTTTAACATCAAGGCATGTGGTCACATTGATCGGAGAATAAGGGCCAATTCAAGTCTGATAAACTCTCTTCGGTGTTTCGGCAATCAGAAGTTGGAGAGTTCAAAGGTCTCGTCTAACGAAGTTCTGAAAGCACTGCAAGAAAGCAACAGACCTGGTTTTACGTGTGGGAGACAAGTAAATACAAATTTATCTTTCTATTTTGCTCATTTTTTTAAAAATATGGTGCCATCTAGCAATTTAGGACCACCTCAGGGTCCGATTCTTCTTGGAAAGAACTATGAGTTCTAGTATCTTCAAATGAGATCCTTCTTGCAAGCACAAGAGTGTTGGGATCCAGTGGATCTTGGATATGTGGAACCAGACCCAGCAGACCTGTCTTCCATGACTAATCAACAAAAAATTGCTCAAGTAACGCAGAGAAACAGAGAAAATAAAGCTAAGTTTTCGATTCAAAATTATGTGGATGACTCGATTTTTTCAAAAATCATAGGCGTTGGTACTTCAAAACAGGCCTGGGACATCCTTAAATCTTCCTACCAAGGAAATGACAGGGTCAGAATAGTTAAACTGCAGACCTTGAGGATGCAATTCGAGACTCTAAGGATGATAGAGTCTGAAAATGTCGATCAGTTCATGACCAGAGTCATGGGTATCGTAAACCAGATCAGACTGACTGGTGAAACCGTCACTGATCAACGCATTGTTGAGGAAATACTTAGAAGTTTACCAAATAAATTCAAAATGGTTGTAACAACAATCCTTGAATCCAAGGATCTCTCAAGTTTTTCAACATATGAACTAATTGGTTCTCTGGTGACACATGAGACCAGACTGCATCTCACAGATGAGTCAATCGCTAATGCTTTCAAAACGCAATTATCCTTCAGCAGAGGGAGAGGCAGAGGGCAAGGCAGAGATCACCAAGGAAGAGGGAGAAATCACAAAAATCCTCATTTCAGTGGAGGTAACAGACAACAGTATCCAAATCAAAATTTCCATGGTCAAAGACAACAGCAACAAAATCAACATCAGAATTTCCAGCCTCAAAGAGGTAGAGGGAGAAGATCAAATGAGAAATCAAGCATACAATACTATTACTACAAAAAGTATGGGCACTATGAATCTGAATGCAGGAAGAAGCAAGCAGACCAGCTCTCAGAAAGAGCACATGTGTCAAATCATACGAGAGAAACCTCAGGAGGTATGTTTCTCTCATGTCACAAGACTGAAGAACAACCTAAAGATCTCTGGTTGCTGGATAGTGGATGCAGCAATCACATGACAGGTAACAAAGAATTACTTTCATGCATTGATTCTTCAATCTCATCTGATATTACACTTGGAAATGATGACTTAGTCAAAGTTCAAGGAAAAGGAACTGTTCCTATTCTTACTAAACAGAATGTAAACAAAGACATAAACAATGTCTATCATGTTCCAGATCTGAAACATAATTTGCTAAGTGTAGGAAAACTCATTGAACATGGCTATAGGGTACTTTTTGAGGGAACATCTTGCAATATATATGACAAAATCCCAAGCAAAAAATTGATTTCTGAAATCCACATGACTCGGAATAGGATGTTTCTCCTTACACTCAGAACTGCAAATCTGATTCAACCATATGCACAAAGTGCATCCACCTTGAATGAAACTATGGTTTGACATACAAGATTTGGACATCTACCATTTCAGATTCTAAGTCTTCTTCAGAAGAACTCCATGGTCAAAGGTCTTCCTATCTTTAAAGAGAAAATTCCCCCATGTGAGTCTTGCATACTTGGAAAACATAAGAGAACTAGTTTTCCACAGTCATCAAATCAAGCCAAACAACATCTTGAACTTGTTCACACTGACCAATGTGGACCAATGCAAACAGATTCCATAGGTGGTAGCTTTTATTTTCTAACATTTATTGATGATTTCAGCAGAAAAGTATGAATCTATTTTCTCAGACACAAGTCTGAAACTTTTGAAAAATTCAAAGAATTCAAAGCAAAAGTTGAAAAACAGAGTGGAAAATATATCAAAGCACTCAGGTTAGATGGAGGAGGAGAATACAACTCCAAAGAATTTACAAATTTCTAAAAATCACAAGGCATTATCATGCAAACAACAACCATGTATACTCCACAACAAAATGGAGTGGCTGAAAGGAAAAATCAGACAATAATGAATATGGCAAGAACACTTCTTAAAGAGAAAAGTTTGTCAAATACTTTTTGGGCTGAAGCATTAGCATGCTCATCTTATCTTCTGAATAGATCTCCAACCACCAAACTAAAGATAAAAGTCCCTCAAGAAGCATGGAGTGGGACAAAGCTCAATGTTGTGCATCTAAGGACATTCAGATGCATAACATACACTCACATACCTTCCGAATTAAGGAAGAAACTTGATGACAGAAGTGAGAAATGTATTTTCACTGGATATAGTGAAACATCTAAAGCTTACAGGCTTTACAATCCAATCACTAAGAAACTAATTCTTAGCAAAGATGTAAAATTTCTAGAAAATAAATTCTGGAATGATTCAGAAAATCAGCAAATGGACAGTCAAAATCCATTGCTGCCAAGTTCTGAAAATGCAGAAAATTCAGGACAACAAGTACCTCAAACTATTCTTCCAAGATTGCAAGTACAAAGACAACCTAAAAATTCTCAGGATAACTTGACTTCCAACAGAGAATCATTCTCTGAACCACAAAATCAGAGAACTCGAAGTTTGAGAGAAATCCATCAGCAGTTGGATGACTTTGAACAACACAACCTTTTTGCTTTAATTTCATGTCAACCTACATCTTTTAAGGAAGAATCTAAGGATCCACATTGGGCTCGAGCCATGAACCAAGAAATTGACTCCATTGAGAAGAACAAGACATGGGATCTTGTTGATTTGCCAAGTCACAAGAAGAGTATTGGTGTCAAGTGGGTTTACAAAACTAAACTCAATGAAAAAGGGCAGATCGAAAAAAACAAGGCAAGACATGTTGCCAAAGGATTCTCACAACAACCTGGTACTGATTATGGTGAAATTTTTTCTCCAGTAGCAACATTAGACATTGTAAGAACTCTATTGGCCATAACAGCCCAACACAAATGGCAAGTATACTAGATGGATGTCAAGTTAGCATTCCTGAATGGTTTTTTAGAAGAAGAAGTTTATGTCGATCAGCCACCTGGATTTGAAGTCCAAGAGCACCCAGCCAAAGTATATCGATTGAAGAAAGCCTTGTATGGATTAAAACAAGCTCCAAGAGCTTGGTATAGTAGAATTGAAACTTATATGATCAAAAGTGGTTTCGGCAGAAGTCAAAATGAGCCAACTCTTTTCACCAAAATAGATTAGCATGGTAAAATCTTGATTGTATGTTTATATGTTGATGACATGATCTATACTGGAAATCTTGAGTTAACAGATTTTAAACATGCCATGCAATCTAAGTTTGAGATGATAGATCTTGGCATAATGAAATATTTATTAGGGATTGAGGTTCAGCAATCAACCAAAGGCATTTTTTTCTGTCAGCAAAAGTATGCAGCAGACATCCTCAAAATATTTCGCATGGAAGAATGCAATCCAGCAGAAACCCCCATACCACTAGGCACAAAATTGAGCAAGAACGATGAAGGCCCTACAGTGGACTCTGCCCTGTACAAAAGTTTAGTAGGTAGTCTGTTGTATCTTACAGCAACTAGGCCTAACATTATGTATGCAGCCATCCTTGTTTCCAGATTCATGGAATCCCCCAAAGATTCTCATTGGAAAATGGAGAAACAAATTCTGAGATATGTTGCAGGAACTCTTAATTTCGGCTTATGGTACACTAAATATGATAGTAATCAACTTTCTGGTTACACAGACAGTGATTTTTCATGTATCCTAGATGACAGGAAAAGCACATCTGGACATGTTTTTCAACTGGGCACGAACCTAATCTCAGGGGCATCAAAGACGCAGCCAATTGTTTCAATATCTTCTACAGAGGCAGAGTATGTCACTGCTACCTCAGCTTTTTGTCAAGTTGTGTGGATGAGAAGAATATTGAAAGATATGTCACATACAGAAAAGGATCCAACTCCTATTTTTTGTGATAATAGTTCAGCAATTGCTCTATCCAAAAATTATGTGTTTCACAAGAAAAACAAACACATTGACACTTGTTTTCATTTCATACGCGAGCTAGTCAATAATGGTGATATTGCACTACAATTCTATGGTTCTCGAGATTAGCTTACTGATATCTTTACAAAGCCACTAGGAAAATCTATTTTTGATTTTCAGAGACAACACTTAGGCATAATCAGTGCTGATGTTTGTAACTGTTGAGTTTAAGAGGGAGTGTTAAATATAATGTAACCTCAGCAGGATGACTGTACATTGCCAGCTGTCCTAGCCAGCTGTACTTTCTATTCTTGTTTTGCTTGAGCCTATTTAGCTCAGCCATTTCCCTTTGCATAGTAATTACTACTTCAGAACTTCTTCATGTACTCGTTTTGTACTCTTCTTCTTATATTCTAATATATTGTTTTCTGTTCTATTCTTTCTCTCTGCATTTCTTGCTTCACAATTTATCACCCATGTCATTGAATGTGATATGTAATTAATTAATTAATCAATCAAAAGTTATAAACAATTAATTTATAAATAAATAATAATTAATATTATTAATACTAATCATTATTTAACTAAAACCATATTAGGATAATTAATTATCTAATTAATTTTACTTAATAATCCCGATGCATCTTATTTAACCAGGGTTGTTACATACACCCACCTTTCAGGAAACTTCATCCTGAAGTTAAGGTATCTCATGATACTAAGTAAAAGAAACATGGTTCACACATTCATGACAATTAACCGACACTATTAGTAAGTAAGCCAAGAAAACTCATACATACTAGTGTACATGTACAAGAAATGCAGGTGTAGCTAGTACATACAAGTCTCGTGCATGTACTAATAATCAATAACTATCACCCTTATAGTATTTTATGTATGCATCCTGTTATCACTCCAAGAAACTCCTTAGGGTTGTAGGCTAAGGATGCTTGGTAACTTAGAAATAATGGTTTTATGTGTTTGGGACAATGGGATCTTTAATGATTTATGTAAGAAACAACTAATCAAACATCTAAAGATATAGTTCTTTCAGGAAACAATAATCAGATCAAATAATTGAAAAAGAGGATGGAGAACACTATTCTTGATTTGCCAATACAAGGGAATGCAGGGCTTAATACAAGACAGAGGGAAATCCTTTAATTTCAAGTCTATGATCTCAATAAAGAGATAACAGTCTTTATGAACTAAAATAAAATGAAGCAAAGTACATAAAATGAAGGATGGACAATTCTAATATTGCAAATGAAAGGAAAATGAACTTTATTTCTGCAAAAAGATTCTATACAGTGGCATAAAATATCTCCCAGTTTGAACCCTTATCTCATATAAAAAATAGGCATTTATAGCCTCTTACAATCTGTTTTACAGATCCTAAAAACATGGATATGTATTAAATAAAAGCAATTCAAATGTATCTAAACAACCTGATAATAAAAGTTTAACAACTAAACTATCATTCAGATTGTTTCCAATCTCAAAAATTCGCCATCTATATCCTTCAGCTCCTGGGATCTGCGATGTAATGAAACATGGCAGTACATCTATCTTGACATCTGGATTTCTCCAACGTTCATGGTCGATTTTTGAGGAATTTGTTTTGCATGTTGTTCCCAAAATTCTCTCGAACCTCTGATGCCGAGTCCTTTTCATGCAATCTGATAGTCCCTTGATACTCTGGAACTCCTTCATAACCTATGAGAACTGACCTGTTTTGTTCTTGGCTTCAAAAATTGCTTTTCCATCTTTCAACAGCTAACTCGTTTTATATTTCGCTGGTTAGCTGGTGAAAGCATTGCCTTTCACCAGCTAATGGGTCATAAAATATTTCTTTGCACTGGTGAAAGCCCTGACTGCATCCAAAACAAGTTTTCACCTTCAAAATTTTGATTCCATCAAAACTCAGTGTGTCTCTGATTTCTCACCTTGCATATTAACAGCTACTTGAGCAAGTACCTTCAGATCTGGATGGGATTTTTGCCTTTGTTTTTGTTTCAATCTTCTTATCTGCCTTTTAAGGCGTTTGGCAAGACACCATAGACTATTGTACTCTTTGGTGAGTTTTTGCTTTCTTTTCTTCTCTTTAACACTTTCCTTAGCCAATCTCTCAAACACAACATTGGTTTTTTCGAAGTTATCAGACAACTTCTTATACCTTTCTTTGATTACCCATTCCAAAACCTCTTGCTGAGCGATTACCTCAATCAGATGCTTTATTTACTGAGACTTCTTTGACTTGGAGCTTTTTGATGTTTCTCCTTCCTCTATATGGGTGAAGGTCTCATAGTTTTGTGCACACTCAGTTGACTGCTCAGGACTCTTGGTGACAGGGCATTCATCTTGTTGCTCTGATTCTGAATCTGTATAGGGTAAGTTTAATATATTGGTTCTCTTCCCTGTAGGCTACTCTGTGGGCTATTATGTAGTGTTCTCAAAACTTAACCTTTTCTTTGACCTGTGGGGCTTCACTCCAGAAATTCTGTCTTCTGGAGGTCCTGATAGGTTCCTCCTCTTCCTTGAACTACTTTCAGGAGTCAACTATTTCTTTGAACCTTTCCTCTGTTCATTTGCAGGCCAAGTCTGTGTTTCAAAACCCTCCCAGAATAGAAAATGCTCCTAGCTCCTTCCTTGCTATTATATTCCTCCAGAATGATCAATTTAATGAGGCCTAAGTGGCACGGAGTATTCTTTGTGCTCAAGGGTTGAGCCTTGATCTTCTTGCAAACCTTAGTTAAACTCTTATGTAGGAAAAAAGGTAAATTGAGGAGATTCTTGCCTGTGAAATGGTCTAGGAGTTTGAAGTGATACATCATGATTTTTTCATACCTACCCTTCGAGATAATGTAGATTCGGATGCCCTTAAACTGCTCCTGCCATTTCTCCTCTAGATAAGAAATCGGCATACCCTTTTTCCATGCGTTGTGCCTGAGCTCTTCTTTCAAATAAGTTCTGAAATTCAAATTTTTAGGGGCAATGGTTTTGAACCAACTCTGGCCCGTTCTTGGTAGGTTGGTTGCTGCAGCAATGGAAGCTTCATCTACTATGATTTCCAAGGACCCAACACGAGCCTTATTCCCATCGAAAGTTTTGGTAAAAGCTTTTGTTGTCAACTGGTGGCAACCATTTTGCAACCTCTCAACGAATTCAATACACCCTATGTTTGAAAAAGGTTTCTGGACTTTCGGATGTGTCTGTAAAAAAGATAGGCTGTCCAGCTCTTTTTTGAGTAGAGAACCACTGCGTCTCCTCGCCATTCTGTAGCTTGAAAACCCCAACAATTTTGTATATCAACCCCTACAATTGTTGTTCGAGCCGAGGTTTTGCACTATTGAAAGCACTCAGGAGTTGGCTCTGTTTTGAAACATTTGAAACTTTAACAAAACTTCATGAACAATGTGTGATATGGAAGCAATGATCTGATTTGATGTTGTCAGCCTGGCAGTACAGCCTCTATACTTGAGTTGCTGAATTCAAAATTACCATTTCCAGTGCCATGAGTGTACAGCATGCGTCACTGAATAAGATCTGCATCGTAATCCTATTTTGACGTGCAAAACTGAGTCTCCATTATTACCCACTTTCATCAACGCATGATTTGGATTTTCATGATGTGGGATGATCGTATCATCATTCGCTTTTAGAAATGTGGATAACACGCATGTGATTCTCGCTTTCTCTAGCCAACGGCCCATGGAAAACGCCCCTTAGCTGTTGATACTTACCACTTTCACCAACGCATGATCATGTGGAAAACCCCCTTTAGCTGTTGAAATTCTTCACTTTCATCAGCACACGATCCTGTAAGAACTGCTCCGTAGCTGTGGAAAGTCAGCACTTTCACCAGTGCACAACCTGCGACAATGCTTCTTTGGATATTTTGGAATTGAATACTTTCACCAGTGCACAGACCTATGAGAGACACTCCTTAGCTGTTGAAAGTCACCACTTTCACCAGCTAACACTCATCTTTTGGACACACGTTAGCTGTTGAAAGTGAATTATGAAAATTTTGAAAAGAAGACTTTTATGGGTCATCTTATTTTCTAAGACAAAAACCAAAACCTAAGTTTTGTAGCTAGAAAAACTTAAAAATGAATTGAGAAAAGCACCAATAGCCATGCTATCCACCACAAAACCTGACCAAAAGGATGGGTTCATTTTGGGAGCTAACATTTGGCTCCAACTGGGATGGGTATCTCCCTGTGAGGTGACCAAAAACCTAGCTAGACTTAGTAGCCTTATTACAATTTGAAATAGAAAATTGGAAAATAGTTTGCTAGTACCATTGGGCATGGAGTTATTTGAATGACAAAAATTAAGAAAATAGAACTGAAAAAGAAATATGTACAAGTAGAACCTAGCTTCAAAGGAAGCCTTATGAGAAATAGATCTTCAGGAAGCACCCGTTGAAAGGGCCACCTGCTACTGCCTCACCTGAAAGAGTTTGGAGAACAAAGGTATTGTTCTGTTGCACCGCCGTTATGACAAAAGGACCTATCCAGAGAGCCTCAAATTTTCTGTGTTTCCCCTTCTCATGCCTTGCTGCATCCCACTTTAAGACTAAATCCCCTGTTTTGAAGACATATGATTTGACTTTCTTGTCGAAAGTTCCTTTGATTCTTTCTTGATGCAATTCTATTTTTTCCAAGAGTTGCTCTCTATCTTGTTGTAGTTCTACCAAATTATGAATTCTCCTGCTCAAGTCACTTGGTTCAAAATCAGTTTCTTGTAAGAACTTTGCAACTAGAAATGCAAGTTGAACAGGAAATATGGCCTCAGTACCATATACCAACTTGAAAGGAGATGTACCAATTGATTTCTTACATGTAACCCTGTCATCCCACAAGGCAAACTTCAGTTTGGAATCCCAACCTCTGGCATTTTGTTCAAGCAGCTTCTTTATGATTCTGACTAAACTCTTGTTGGATGACTCAGCTAAGCCATTTCCTTGTGGATAGTAGGCTGTGGAATGTACCAGCTGAATTCCCAATTCTTCACACAATTTCACCAAGTGTTTATCTTTGAATGCAGTAGCATTATCAGTGACCAATCTCTTGGGACAGCCAAATCTGGAAAATATGTTTTCTTGCAGAAAATTTATGATGATAGCATGATTGGCGTTCCGGGTGGGAATAGCCTCAATCCACTTTGTAAAGTAATCGGTGGCAACCAGGATCCACCGGTGCTGACCACTAGAAGGCGGATGAATTTCACCTATGAAGTCCAGGCCCCACTGTTGGAAAGTCCCTGTGACCACTATAGGTTTGAGGGGAAGAGACTTCAGCTGTTGTTTACCTTCGAATCTCTGACACTTGTCACAAGTTTTCACAAACTTATACACATCTAAAAATAAGGATGGCCAGTAGTAACCAGATCTTAAGATTTTATGTTTGGTGGTTTTCCAATAGTGATGTCCTCAACATTCACTATTATGCAATTCAATCATGAACTTAGCTACTTCTTCCCGATTTACACACCTCAACAATAAACCTATGGGGTTTTTCCAGAACAACAAGCTGTCATTGATGCAGAAATTTATGGCCTTGAGCTTCAAAGCCTTTCTTTGAGTTTTTGTCAGATCTGATGGGACTGATAAAGTTTGCAGAAACTGAATAATGTGACTGTACCATTTGCAATCAGCTAAGTGAGCTGAGACCTGCATTTTCTCACCTTCTTTATCCTCTGAAGGCTGATCATTTTTTGCATTAATACTCATCAAATTTATTTCAAGCAGCCTGCAATTTTCCTCTTCCAGAAGTTTAGCAAGGCCCTGACCCTTAACAAGTTTTGCTGGTTTGATTTCAACATCAAATTCAATCAATCTTGTTATCCACTTACTCCTTTTGCCATCAATATCGGGTTGGACAAGAACATCTTTAACTGAACTGGAGGGAACGAAATCTATTACCTTTGTCTGAAGAATGTAAACTCTGAAAGCTTTCAATGACTTGACGAGTGCATATGCTTGTTTCTCCAACAATTCGTATTTTACCTCTGCATCCCTCAATACCTTACTGAAGAAATCAACTGGCTGCTCCTGATCATCAACATTCTTATACAAGAGTACCACTGCGATTGTATCACTGGAAGCAAATGAAAAAATGTAAAATATCTTGGAGAAATCGGGGCTGATCAAAACAGGGGCTGTTGTGATGGCTTCCTTGATGGCATTGAATGAATGTTTGGCTGCTTCAATCCACTTTACCTCAGAGTCCTTCCTCAACATAGCAGTGATATGCTTTGTGAGTTCAGAAAAATTCACTATAAATCTTCTGACAAAGTTAATAGTCCCAAGGAAAGACTGAATGTCCTTCTTTGATCTAGGAAGAGACAGATTTTTAATTGCTTCAACCCTCTTTGGGTCAATTTTAACCCCATCAGCTGAAACAATATGTCCAAGTAATTTCCCTTCCTTAAGTGCAAAATTTTATTTTTTTGGATTAAGATAAATGCCATACCTTCGACATTTCAGAAATGTCCTTCTTAAGTGCTGCAAATGAAGTTCATGGCTGCTTGAACAGTGATATCATCAAGATAAATCAGGACAAATTTATCTTTCTCTCCAATGAAAGCAATGTCCATTTCCCTTTGGAATGTCTCTCTTGTATTCATCAATCCAAAGGGCATCTTCTCATACATAAATGTACCCCATGGAGTGGTAAAAGCAGTATTTTCCTTGTCTTCTGGATGGACAACAATCTGATTGTATCCGAAAAACCCATCAATAAAAGACATCACTTTTGATCCTGACACCTTCTGCAGAATATGCTCCATTTTGGGAAGCGGGTAGTTGTCCTTCCTAGAGAACTTATTCAAATTTATGAAGTCGACACAGAGTCTGATATCCCCATTCTTCTTCCTAACCGGCACAAGATTTGCAATCCATTTTGAATACCCGAGAGGAATGATAATGCAGGAATCCAACAGTTTCTTAATTTCCCTCTCCATTGTAGGTAACAACAAAGGGTTGAAGGATCTAAGCTTCTTCCTGAACAGTTTGGTGTCTTTATTCAAGGGAATCTTATGCTGAATCACTTCTCTATCAAAGGTCTTCAAGTCATCATACTGCCAAGCAAAGATGTCTGCAAATTCCTTTAGCAATTGTCCATAATCATCCCTTTGTTTTTCAGTCAAATGTGAGGCCAATTTGACATGTTTAGGATCTTGCTCACTAGCCACATT
>JASDQU010507808.1:7312-23375 GCA_032191745.1 Picea mariana | reverse complement strand
TTTGGAGGAAGATATTTATATGCAGCAACCACAGGGGTATGAGGACAAAGGGAAGGAAAATTTGGTATGAAGGTTGAATACGACCTTGTATGGCCTAAAGAGAGCTATAAGACAATGGTATTTGAATTTTGACAGGTTTATGACAAAACAAGGTTATAGTAGATGTCATTATGATCACTGTGCTTATTTTAAAAATCTAAAAAATGGAAGCTATATTATCTTGCTATTGTATGTAGATGACATGCTTGTTATGGGGTCTAATATGCAAGATATAAATGCTCTCAAGGACAAATTAGCTAATTCATTTCCGACGAATGATTTGGGTGTTGCAAAGAGAATCCTTGGTATGAGAATAACAAGAGATAGGAAAAATCACAAATTGGCATTGTCTCAGGGTTAGTACATAGAGAAGGTGTTGGAGAGGTTTACAATGCAGAATGAAAAACCAATTAGTACACCTTTGGCCATCCTTTTCAAATTAACCAAAGAAATGTGTTCCAAGACATAGGAGGAGATAGAATACATGTCCATGGTCCCTTATTCATTAGCAATTGGCGACTTGATGTATGTGATGGTTTCCACAAGACCAAATATTGCACATGGAGTGGGAGTTGTGAGTAGGTATATGAACAATTTAGGTAAAAAACATTGGGAGGAAGTAAAGTGGATTATCAGGTATTTAAAAGTTAGTTCTACTCATGCATTATTTTTTGGATGTTCAGATATTGTTCTACAGGGATATTCAGATTTAGATATGGCAGGTGATAAACATAGTGGGAGGAGCACCCCAAGGTATTTTTTTACTATAGGTGGAATAACAATAAGTTGGATCTTGAAATTGCAAAAGGTTGTTTCACTTTCCACAACAGAGGCAAAGTATGTTGTTGCTACAAAGGCTAGTAAAGAGATGATTTGGTTACAAAGGTTTATGGAGGAATTGGGAAAGAAGCAACAGAATAACAGGTTGTACTGTGACAACGAGAGTGTCATTCATATTGTAAATAAATCATCCTTCCATTCAAATAATAATAATTGACAACTCAGGTACCATTTTATAGGATCTATATTGGAATATGGAAATTTTAAGTTGGAAAAGATACACACTAGCGAGAATCCTGCAAACATGTTAACAAAGGTAGTAACTAGGGAGAAACTAAGTTCCTGCTTAGTTTTAGTTGATCTTCAAGAATGAAGGTGAAGATGAAAATTTTTCTTGGTCCAAGGTGGAGTATATTCCATTAGGTAAAAAAATAGTGGAGTTGTTGTGATTAGTCTCCAAGTGGGAGATTGTTGGTTTTGGAGCTTGATTGTTTTCATGTTTCATAATTCTTTGTTTTTAGCCATGTTTATACCCCGGGAAGACTGTACACCAAACAATATTGTACACCCATCCACGCGGGGGGGTTAGAGGGGGGGATTTGTCCCCCTATAGGGTTCAGGGGGATCATAGCCCCTCTTGGGGGTTCCGGGGGCAAGCGAGCCCCCAACGAGGGTTCAGGGGAAAATTTCCCGAAGGAAAAATTTCCTTGTAAATGTATATTGTAATTTCATAGTAAATTTGGATCGTTCATTATAAGGTCACATATATGATGATAAAAGTTATGTTAGGGTTTTTTTCCCTATAAGGAAATCCTCTTTTTATGGGGGAAATGTATTGCGGCTATGTATCATTAAGAATATTATATTCTGAGAGACCTGGCAATTTCTCTGGTGGGCATAGCCCACACTAGGTGCACCACATATATCTTTGTCTCTACTGTATTGTGTATATTTTGTGTTTTATTTCCACATTTTTTTATTGCTCTGCGTTCGTGTTTTACTAACAAAAGGAGTATCGAAGATACAAAGAGGAGTTCAAAGGGTCTAAGATATGAAATTCACAAGAGAAAAAATCAATTTGATTTATTTTTGCATGATTCTTGTTGTGAGTCTAAAGAGTAGTTTTGTATGTTGCTAGAATTTTTTTTGTAAGGATCCTATAGTAGAGTTGAATTATTATTATGTGAAGAGTCTGATAGAAAACACATGGAACCTTGTAATGCATTACTAGTAAAATGTATGAGAGCATACGACATTATTCATGATGAATTATGAGTCCCTTGGTCCATGTAGGCTATTGTTTGAATGGAAATAATATAAAGTTTTTGTTATTCCTTTCATTTGTTGTGTTGATTATGAGTTTAATGTATAAATATAGAAATGTTGAATGTTGTTAATATCGTAATCAAATGTAAGGAATTGTGTGAATGTCATCTTGAGTGGCTTTCTGGTGTATTTTAACCCTTCATCTCTGACACGATAGCATATGGTTTGTTTTATTCTTATGGTATATCGGGTGAGACATTCTTTAGTCCTAGTTTGAGAATTGATATGTCAATTCCTTGGGGTTTTGTTGGTCAACTCTAGACAAACCATGGGTCATCAACCCCCTAACATTAGGAAGGATATGTGAAAGGAAGCCAACAAATGGTTTAGTTGCTGGGACTTGAAGGTTTTGCATTGCATCATGAAGGGAGAGAAAATGAGTTTACTTGACGAGACAATTGGGTTTTGATCACAAACATGAAACATTTAAAGCCGAGAGACATCTATACTGACTTTAATGAAATTTTCTTTGTTGAGTTTCGATGTTTATTGTATGAATGGTTGAAGAGGTTGACTGCTAAAAATATGTATTTGAGACCTAAAAATCCACTGGGATGGGACCGGAATATAGTTGATAGGCTGATGTGATTGGATAATAAGTGGGATTCATTAATAAAATTTTGGTTTTATTAGATAAGGAAGGATACTTTATTTATTTTTTTGTAGAATACAATGATTATTTCAACAACGCTAAAAGAAAATTTCTTGAAGGTCCTAAAAAAAATGGATGCTAGAAGAAATTTCATTGTGGATCAAGATATTTTTCATGGAGAAAGGATTGATGCACATGCAGCCCAATAGGATGGATAAAGTAGACTCCCCTCACATTAGGGGAAGATAAAAAGAAGAGAGAGAGAGAGAGAGAGAGAGAGAGAGAGAGAGAGAGAGAGAGAGAGAGGATCCAAAATATCCTAAGATGAGGTGAATGAAATAATGAAAGTAGAGGAGTAGAGGAGATATTTGAAAGATAGGAAAGAAGAGTTGAGCTAAGGAGGAAAGAAAAATAGAGGAGCAGAAAGAATATAGAAAGTGGTGCAAGATGAGGGGTCATACCCGAAATGAAGAGGAAAGAGACCAGATTTGGAGAAAGTATGAGAGATAGTATTGTACCAGAGAGGACCACATACAAGAACATGCCAAAAAAGAGGAACAATTGTAGGAGTAGGGTATTCAGTGAAGATACCAAAAGTAGTGGTAGTACTAGGGGCAAAGAAGAAGAAGTATGACCGATTTGGTTGTTGTGAGATGTCACAACTTTAGAGGAATCTGAGGCACAAAGTAGGAGAGGATGATGAAGGTCATCCACTAATAGGCGAAGAGGATTTAGCGATAGTGGATGGTCTTGTGTGGTTATAGGTAGGTAAATATCTAGGTTACCTCAAAAGAAATTATTGGATAAGATGGAGGTAACCCCACTTTGAACCAACTCCCTTGCGCATTTGTAACCAAGAAGAAATAATAACAAATA
Source organism: Picea mariana (assembly GCA_032191745.1). Classification (NCBI taxonomy): domain Eukaryota; kingdom Viridiplantae; phylum Streptophyta; class Pinopsida; order Pinales; family Pinaceae; genus Picea; species Picea mariana. The sequence goes on along the minus strand of JASDQU010507808.1, from coordinate 19,762 downwards.
ATGTGATGATATGAGTAGAACAAGGAGTAGGAGAAGAAAGGAGAGAATGTACAAGTGAAGAAGATGATGAAGTAAATAATAGTTCAAAAAGGAGAGTATCAATACCGATATCCACAACAATGAGAATTCAGTCAGGAGGAAACAATCCTAGATTGAAAATGGAAAACTAAGGTACAACTCTGAGGCTACACATGTTCCATGGGATGGGTAAGGACGATGTAGAGAAACAATGGTTTACATGTGAATTTATATGGTCTATGAATAGAATCATAGACAAAGAACTAAATATTACAAAAAATGAGACCACTTTTAGGGATAGAGCCTTGGCGTGGTACATGAAGTACAAGGAAATTGCATCGGCATGAAATATGAGGTCCCTGACAAAAATTAAGAGAGATTTTCTTAATGATATCTAGAAGGCTAAGTCAAAATCTCAACGCATTACATAGATTAAGTATTTCAAGATGCAATTGGGAGAGACTATATGGGACTATTACCAATGGTTCAATATTTTCTTAGATAAGTTGACATTCTAGATCTAGGATGTTCAACATAGAGAATGGTTCATTGTTGGGATACTTCCCCATATCTGTGTTTCTCTTACCCAATATAAGGTGATTCCTCAAGAAGAGGTAGTGGAGATTGTGATGTGCCTAAAGGCCCTAGTAGGTGGATAACAATCACCAGGATTGGTGTAGGTGCAATCCCAACTTTCAAACTGGACAATGTTGTTGCAAGATATGGCGAAGGTGAAGGTGGTGTGTGAGAACATATGGTGTACTACATGCAAATAGAAAGGTCACCGTAAGGATGAATGTCCTACATTGGGAAATTATTTGGTGATGGGTGTGCCAAATCCATTTCCTAGTGGGACTCAGACATAATGGCATGAGGTTTGTAGATAGTGGGGACATATCCAACCATGCTTCCCAAAACTAGATAAGAATCATAAAAATCACCATACTACATTCTGTGAATTCTGCAAATTCATGGGGTACAATGTGAACAACTATAGATCCCTTCAGTTGATGTAGGACCACACCCATGATTTCTTTCTGGTTTAGGAAGAGTCGAAAAGTTGTGACCATGGAGGCACTGAGAGAGGAAGATACCAAGGGGTTCCTAGTGGTGGATATGGACACGATCGGGGATGAGGATATGGAGGAGGTGGAGAAATACAACCCACTTGTTTTAACTATGGTGGGATAGGCCATGTATATGTATTTTGCATCAAACTAGGTGCTCTCTATGGGTACTACTATAGTAATGATCATGCAATATAGGATTGTCACAACTTGTTGAAAAGGTAGGAAGAGAGGAATGCACATTGCAACATGGTAATTTTAGATTCATGTAGGAATCAAAATAACGATGAGGAATTTAACGTTTGGGTGATAACATAATTCAAAGAGAATATAGGTATGTATTTAGAGCATGAAGAAATTTTAGGATACTCTTGAAAAAATACTAACATTCGAACCCTTTCTCATCACCTCGATTGACATGGATAGTGAAAAAAATTCTTTAGCACCAATTCCCACTCCAACGGTGCAGATGTACAATACTAGCTTACTTACCGAGGCTATCACAAAATCCCCACCGTAAAGGCTCATCTTCAGGTTTTGGATTCAAAGAACATTACACTCCACTCATGGCTCTAATAGTCCACAATACAAAATCTAGAGTTGCAACAAAATATTGGGGTGGCCGATGAATCCCTCGACATTGGCCAAGCCCAACTCAAATATTTTTCAGGGCTTCTCAAATATTGTTTTAGCCTCTGGAAGCATGATGGAACCACTTGTATAACATGACGATAATTATCTTTGTTGATGACATGGTTCGCATGGTTGAAGTAAAGGATGCCCAACAAAAGAGCAGCTTAGCTTCCCTACCCCCTGGCAAGCACCAAGCTGCAATGACAACCATCTTGAGAAATACCAAGGAAATCATTGTTGCTCAGGAGAAGCAGCAAAATATTTCTAGGTGTTCCAATGACGCGACCCGTAAGTCGCAAGTTTTCTATACTCAGTCGGGAGCTCACAACCACCCCCGTGCTTGAGCAAATAAAGGAAACTGACTTGAAATATCCCCAAGTCACCACAAATAATACATATGAAATGGTTCAACTCACTAAACAATTCCACGCCACCCTCAAATAATATGAAAGTTGGTTCCAGGAGTTCGTTAAGGAATTCCTGAAGACAGTTCATTGCACTACATCAATCTCACCATGAGAAAGAACATTGGCTTGAGGACGATCTAAGTAATAGTGTTGGGGGATTATTGGCACCCAAAGTTTTGGGGTAAATATTGTGCACCCGAATAAAACTATTTTTGTGCTCACTCCATTTTTGCATGCACATCGATGGATGAAATAAGGAATGTATGCTAGTCAGATATCTATAATGCGTTCCAAGAATTTGAAAGATACTCCATGCACACCAAATCAAGAAGAAGATCTTCAAGAATCTTCCCTAATGATTAACTCAAACAACATGAGATATTGTGGATCAATTAAGGGATGATATGGYGAGTTAGTTAATAGTGTCATGACTCTAAAGAGGTTACCTGGGATGCATGTGGGTGGTAAAAGCATGCAAAATTGGTAGTCAACGAAGCGAGTAGAGGTGAAAGTGACAAAGCGTCACAACATAGAAGGAAAGGAAAAGGAGCATCGAAAACACAGAGAGGATTTTGGAGAGTTTGAGGTGTGCAGTAAAGAAGAGAAAGAATCAATATTGTTTGGTTTTGCATGAGTCATGTTGTGAGTCTGAAGAGTAGTTTTGTATGTTGCTGGAACCATTTTTTTAAGGAGTCTATAATAGAGTTAGCTTAATTTTATGTGTATATTTTGATAGAAAGTGCATGGAGCCTTGTAATGCATTACTGATAGAATATATGAGAGCACATGGCACTATTCTTAATCAATTATGAGTCTGTTGGTCCATGTATGCCATTGTTTGAATGGAAATAATATATAGTTTCTATTAATGGATGAATATGGTAATGTTGTATGTTGTTAATATCATAATGAACTGTAAGGAATTCTATGAGTGCCTTCCTGTGTGGCTTTCCAGTGTATTTTAACMCTTCATCTTTGACAAAACTCTAGATGGTCTCTGTGATTATCTTGGAGTCTTGGGTGAGACCGTATTTATTCCTAAACRGAGGATTGATATGCCAATGCATTTGGGTTTTGTTGGTCAACTCTAKATGARCCCTAGTTCATCAACCCCCTAGCATTTGGAAGGATGCATGCAAGTGAGCCAATACTTTGTTGAGAAATTAGGCATAGATATACTATCTACTACATTCTCTAGATCTAGGATACACTATTAGTATAAGGGGATCAACAAATTKATTGGAAAAAACAAAAAAGAGGAAATTTCATTGTAGAATAAAACAATATGCTCAAGCAATATAATGCATTTAACCCAAAAGAAATGAGATGATGTGTGTTGGAATGTAGAAGAACACAAAGAGATGGCAACCAAATATGAGATTGTATTCAATGGATGCACCCAAACATGAGAACCCTAGAAATGACCTTTGAAAAGAAAAGAAAAATAATAAGTACCCCAAAGTAGATACTTTAGAGAGATCTTACTTTATAAGTTTCAATGTTTCTCCCTTTTGTTGTAAGCACTTTACCACGCACTTGTTTTTTGGAGTAAGCACTATGCATTTGAGTGATGTTCTTAACATAATGAAGTTATTTTTATGGAGATGATCCTATTTGAGATTATTGAGCAATGAAAAGATATATATTGATAGTGCATCTTTGAGCACGAAGAGAAAGTGTCATTTGTTGAAGGGGTAGTGCAAGAGTTAAAAACAAAAACCCTAGATCCTTGTAGAAGGATTGCAAGATTGCAATAGAGGAATGTTCAGGATTGACAGTGAAATTATGGAGTTAGTATCAAATATGAAATATGAATCTTCCAATAGCTAGTATAGGAGGGATCGATTTGACTATGCAGAGATGACTTGTTACATCTTAACACAGTATTGAAGGTGTCAATAACAGTTTCTATGAATTATACCCAGTTTCCAATAGCTTGTATAGGAGGGATCGATTTGACTATGGGGAGATGACTTGTTCCATCATTACAGTCTTGAAGGTGTTAATAACAGTTTCTATGGCTTATACACAATTTTAAAATCTAAGTGTATTGTTCTGAATGAGAAATAATTTCTTCCAGTGTCATATGATACATACTCTTGTAAATGATAAAAACCCTAAACATTATGTTATGTACTTTTATAAGAAAACACATAGTAGTCTTGGCACGTCCAATAAAAATTGTTTTACATTCATGCTTATCTTGGTGGAGCTATCCATGGCTTCCCTTTGAATCTACTTCTTAGAAGTTGTCAATCTTGGGGATTTGAAATGCCATAAAATAGTAGGAAAATTTGCTGAAAAGAAAATCAATGTAGCATCTACGGATCTGAAAAAGATGACTGTATTGAGCGAATCAATCTATGACTGGAGATGGGATACTTATTGTCAAATTGTCAAATGAAGTTAAGCTAAAAATAGTAAACAAAGTGGGGTGAGAGGGTGGGACACTAAAGAAATACTAGATCTCTGAGAAGAACAAACCCTAAGAGAACCTTGGCCAATGGATCTAGTTGAACCTTGGCCTTGGGCACATAATAGGGACGTGCTTAGGCTTAGAAAATAGAAGTCGTCTTCAACAATGTTGTCACAAGGGATGGCACCTCAATGATCTAGTTTCATTTTTTTCAATGTTGAAGAACTCTACGTCTTGTTTTGTATATTGTGTGCTATTTTTTGAACCCTACCTCTTGTTTTGTATATTCTGTGCTATTTTTTAACCCTACCTCTTGTTTTGTATATTGTGTGCTATTTTTTGAATCCTACCTCTTGTTTTTATATTGTGTGTTATTTTTTCAAGAACGATTGTTTACAATCATCCTCATTCCCCGTGATTTTGATCGGTGGAAGATATGCTTTCTGTATTTTGTAGCCATGATGAAATGGAAACCATGTAAAAATATAAATGTATCGTCGACTTGTGTGATGGCATTGATAAGATTTACACCATATAAATGCAGGTGGGGGTTTCGCTGACACTTTCGAACCAAATTAGGAGCAATTTTGAGGAGCATGTAGTTTTATTCGGAGTTGAAAATATAGGATTCTTTGCAATTTATACGTGGAATTTTTTTTTTTAGGTTACAGGTTTTTGTGTAAACAAAAATGTAACTAAATTTTTAGTTTCCTACCATGCATGGAACAATAAGCCCATGGAAATCCTAAGCTAAGAGGATTTTACAAAATGTTTTTATATATATCACTCATGTCACTTTCAAAATTATTTTCATTTTATAATTTGTATTTCATAAAATAATTCATTCACAATATAATTTGTATTTTATAAAAGTAAATTATTCAAAATATTGCATCTAATTTTGAGATTAACATCCAAATATTTTGTGGTTATTTTGTTTCAAATATTTTTTCTTTTTGGTTATTTTGATTTTTTTTTCTTTTGCATAGTATTCCAATTTGAAAATTACAAATTTTAATTTCAAAACAAAAATATTTTTTAATCAAAATTTCATTATGGAAAAATAATTTTTTAATTAAAATTTTATTATTAAAAGGTTAATTTTTTATAAAACTTTGTTGTTGAAAAGTAAAATTTTAAACAAAACTTCTATTTTTTAATAAAACTTTAATATTAAATAATTAATTTCTTATTAAAACTTATTATTGAAAAAGTCATTTAAAAAAATATAAAAACTTATAGAAAAACACAATTTTAAACAAAACTTTCTTTGATTAAAAAAATATAAACATTCAAAAGATCAAAATATTGTCAACCTCTCGACCAGTTGAAGCAAAGAATTCGAGTGAACATTTTTATCCTCATGCAACCACTTCAAATTTAACATAGTCAAATTCATAAAGCCTATCCTACTTGCTGCTGCAAATGAATTTCCTGTGTCATATCGATACACGCGGTATTCATCTCTGATCTGTCTTATATAATGCTATTCGGCAGAAATACACATTCAAAAGATCAAAATATTGTTTACCAAGTAAAAGAAATACACATTCCAACTCAGTGGGACTAAATAATTTGTCACCGCACAAGTATTCCAAGAATTCGTCACCATACAAAGTCTTCCACATTGAATGGCGATTCGAGATACTCCACGGGTAAAAATATGTTGGGAAGGTCCTTTCTTTTAATTTATTTTGGTTGTCGATGATTTGACTCATTTTAATTTTGTATGGATAAAACGGGAAGAATGCATTCATATCTCCAATTACGCGGGAGAGTGATGCCAATCAACGTAGGAGAGTGATGCCTATCAACATTCTATTCAACTCTGATCTGTCTTAAATAATGCAATTCGGCGTATCGTAATATGCATATTGGGATATGCGTTGCACAGAAGAGAACATTTGCTAAGATTTTGTTAAAGTTAATTTATCCGGCATCTCATCACTTGACGACTTTGAAAATCAGAAATTATGTATGGAATCCTACATCACCTGTATTCAATACTACGAAGGATGAGTGTGCTCCCTTCGTCCTCAACAACTTTGAGCTGCCCTCTTTTGCAGGAAGAGATGTTGAACCCCACCATAAACGAAAATATAGCGCTTGCGGATATGTGGAAAGATACTCAAGGAGCACTCTCTTGGAATCGGTTATTAGATCCCATAAATCCTGTTTTGAAAGCAGAGATACCAAAATTTAACCAAAATTTTGTTGTATTTTGTTTCATTCAATCTCTTCGGTCTTCTTCACTTTTTTTTATGTCTCTGCCTATCTTCCTTCTTCATGATTTCCTGGCTTCTTCTTCAATATTCCCAGCTTTTGTCCGATCCTTTGTTTTTCGGGTTGAGGGTTTCTCTATGCAGTTTTTACTGTTCAATAATGCGGAAACATTGTCCAAAAAATGGCTCAGTGCCAATGATACTTTATCTTGGACAATAGAATAGGAAATACTTTTGTCTTGCATCTTCTTCTCCCTAGAAGCCTCGATTTTCTGTCTTGCAGAATATTCACTCCATGATGACTCTTCTTCATATATCGACTATGTTGGCCTGACTAGAATCTTATTTTTCTGTCTTGCAGATTATTCAGTCCATGGCGACTCTTCTTCATCTATCGACTATGATGGCGTGACTAGAATATGCTTCTTTGGTTCACTGAACTTTCTTCTTTGTTTGCAACTTTATTTATAAATCCCAAAATAAATCTCATCACCATGTGTTTTCCTTTTTCTTCTTGAATTTACCTTCGTCTTGGATTTCCATATTCTCCTGTCATTTGTTAGAGTCGTGAATTATAACAAAATGACATCAACTTCATATTGAGGTCGTGAATCTCAATACAAGTATTATCAATAATAATTCCAAAAATTTCGCAACATTTTACATCAAGATGCAAACCTTTGACATGTTCCATGACTTTAGTTTTCCTTTGAAATTGACATGAATAGACTAGTTACACCAATTTCACTTTAGCATAAATCCTCCATTAAATATCATTTTTTTTTAAATGAACATGAATATCCCATACACTACATTTTCACTTCATACAATACATTTTCAGTTCACCTTGGCATAAAATTTTAATTCTTGACTCACTTCTTGGTATCTCTTTACCAATACCAAAAATAAATCACACGGCTCTTGAAATTAAAGTTTAAGATAAACCACTTTCTTTTATAAACCTATTTTAAATTTGAAATAAAACACTTCATTTATCCTCTTTTAAAATAATAGTGCATTTTTTTTAAATAATGCTTACAGTAATGCTTACGGTTCTCAATTTTTTGACTCTTTCTTCAGGGGTTCTAAGTCACTCTAAAATTTCTCTTCTTGAATATGCTATCCTTGATTCGCTATTTTCTGCTGCAGATTCCCTCTCTCTTTGACTTTTAACGAGGTCCAAATCGCACTTTCTTAGATTTTACGTCAACAAACAACTCTACCTACGTGACCTGATCTTTCTCAGGCCACTCAGTCTTTCGTCTTCTCAACTATCTTGTATTGCGTCTCTTTTGTGATGGAAGATCCCTGATTTCTCTTCCAGTGCATAGGAAAATACATGAGGTTTTACACAGAATGATCTCCAGTACCTCCGAGGTCTTCCAAAAAAAGTTTACCTCGCTTAGAAAACCAACAGAAATAGTGGCTCTCCAAGGTTAAGTTTTGAAATCACTTTTCAAATTTCAATGAAACTTTCATATAAAATCCAAATTTCACAAAATACTTTTCATCAAGATAGATGGAGTATCAAACGAAGGAATACAAATGGGCTTAAAGGGAGAATCCCAAGCATGTTTAGCAATTCCAAATATAAGAATAGAGGCAGTAACAACAACAATTCTTCTTCTCTAAACAAATTTCCATATCCATGGGTCCCTAGGCCCTCCAGTGATGGAGTGAGGCCCAGACCTGCTCTGATACCATGAAAAGCTTAAGCAGAGAAAAAAATGATGCAACACATTACAGTATTGATGTGTACTCTATTAATATGAAAATAAAGTTACATAATATAGTTACAAAATGTTACATAGGTTTACCAACTCATGTAATGGTAAAAAACTAATTAACTAGTTAAGGATGTAATTAGGTATTTTCCTTAATAGGGAAGAGCAGTGTGCAGATAGAGATAGGGAAGAGCAGTGAGTCGAAAGGATGCAAGGCACATAAGAAGGACATGCTTAGGCATAGAACATCAAAGTCATCTTCAACAATGGCATCACAAGGTACAACGTCGACACTACCTATTTTTTCAAGAACGATTGCTTACAATAATCTTGATTCTCCACGATTATGATAGATGGAATTTATTCTCTCATCCCAATTCTCCAAGATTATGATAGATGGAAATTGTTCTTTTGGAGCCATGATGGACATAAAGTAAAAATAAAAATACATGGTTTGATCAGAAAATTAGACGTAATACACTTTCGAACCCAATTATAGGTAAAATATAGGAATCTTTACAAATTTTTAATTGGAATTTGTTTTGAAATTATAAGTTTGATCCAGATTTATGTAGGAACACAATAAAATACAGAAATACACATAAATGTAGAGATGCAACTAAAATAAGATTTCATTTCATCAATAACAAATCACTAAAATACACTTACAAACACAATGGAAATGAACTAGCTAGGGCATTGGTAGCTTATCTCTGAGAAGAGATGTGGTCGTTATTGGCCTCTGAACTGTCTTACAATGAGGCTCGAAGGCCTATTCTTATTGAGAAAGAATGGAAAACCCTAAACATCCAAAGACCTAACCCTAGGAGATGAAACGCCAAGACTATGGGCCCTATTTGGGTAAATTGGTACATCAACTTCTCGGGGACGTAACTTTGGCATATGATCTCTGTTTGATGCGCTCAATACCTCGTTAGAAAGATATATCCGAGGAATACAAATTTTGGGTGAGAAACATCAAACTTTGTACCATGTTGCTCCTCGTTTTCTCAAAAAACATCGTTTATGACCTCAAAACGACTCTGAAAGTTCAGGACCTGAAAAACTACTAAAAATAGTAAATTGTGCGAAAATTGAAAAACCTAAAAGAAGCAATGGTGGGGGTCCAAGTGGAATAGGTGGGTGGCCATCATTATTCACCTGGATCATTCATCCACCCATAGGAAGAAATGGTCCCCATTGTGTTGAGTTCCTCCATGAGATGAGGAAACTTTTGTTGAACATGGTCCCTGGTGAGCCACTTGCCTTGGTGGAGGAGTTGGCATGCTTTGACAACTCGATATAACGGTATCCTTTGTTGTCGGGTGCGATTGATATGTGTATCCATGATCTGATCAGTTGTGGCTTATTCCATGTAGTCTGGATTTAACTCTGTTGGTGTGAGTTGTTCTTCTATGTCAGATGTGTCTAGTAGAGGTGGAAAGTAGGGCTGAAGGCAGTCTACATTGAACACTGGGTGCAAACCAAGGAATGGTGGAATGTTGAGCTCAAAGGAATTGTCCCCTACAACCTTGGTGATGGTGTACGACCCATATCGAAGTGGGTGAAGCTTGCGGTGGGGTCCAGCGAGTGGCTCATTTTGCAAATGTAGCCACACTTTGTCTCCCACCTGGAAATTGTGTGGCACCCATTGTTGATCATGTCATTGCTTGTACTTAGCATTGGCTCTCTCCAAGATGTCATGAACTTGTTGGAAGATGTGTTGAATGCACTCAATGAAGTTGTTTTCCTTGTCAGCCTCAGACTGGACATGAGCTAAATCTTCCTGAGTAGCCACAAATGGCATCGCTACGTCAATGGGACATAATGGTTGGAATCGCAAGCACACCTGAAAGGGGATGTGGCTGGTTGAGCTATGGAGAGCCTGGTTGTAAATGTGTTGTACACAGGGGAGGATCTCATCCCATGTGCGTGGATGCTTTGAGTTGTACATGCACAAAATGTGTACGATCATCTGGTTGAGGACCTCTGTCTGGCCATCAGTTTGCAGATGGAAAGTTGTGGACTTGGTGAGATTGGTGTCCAACATCGACCATAGGCTGGATCAAAATGTACTGAGGAACCTACTATCCCGATATGAGATGATAGACTGTGGGACCCCAAAGTGTACCCACACTCGTTCAAAGAAGAGTTTAGCAATGGCTTCTGTTGTGATATTCTTCTTACAGGCCATCATAATGGACATCTTCGAGAATCTGTCGATGACCACAAAGACACAGTCATTTCCATGCTTAGTAGAAGGAAGGCCTGACTTGTAATCCATAGATACGGATTCCCAAGGTCGGCTAGGGGTAGGAAGCAGAGTATATAGGCCTTGATTCTTGATGGTCAGTTTGGCAATGGTGCAAGCAGTGCAAGACTTGATGCACTTCCCGACATCATGTCAAAGGTTCGACCAATAGAAATACTTTTGCAGTACTGCCACAGTTTTTTTGACCCCAAAATGACTAGCGACCCGACTGTAGTGCGCCTCCCAAATCATCTTGTCACGCTTGCTTGAAGGAACACAAAGGTGTCCTAGGTGACATAGCAGGGCATCCTAGAGGTGGAAATTGGGAACTTTCTTACCCTCCAAGAGTGTATTTTATGTGTGGATGAATTCGGGATCACTTGTGTAGAGAAGCGACCAATCAGAAGTCTCGTTCCCACAAGAGTTGAGCACCACGATGGGTGGTCAGCTAAGGCAGTCTGCAACATTATTGGTGTTGCCTTTCTTGTACTTAATGTTCAAATGAAACTGTTGCAGGTATGTGGACCACTTTTGATGGTGATCATTCTACAACTTCCCTTGTGTCTATATGAACTGCAAGGGTCAGTCGTCTGTTTGGATGACCATTTCCTTTCCCAAAATGTAATGCTTCCATTTTCGACAAGCCTACACAATGGAATACATCTATTTGTCATAAGTGGGATAATTCCAGACCGTTTCAGAAAGTGTCTCACTATGATATGCCAATAGATGCCCATGTTGAGTAAGGACTGCCCCAATAGCATAGTCAGAGGCATCTGTCTCAATCTCAAATGGTTGTTGCAAGTCTGGTAGTGTGAGCATTGATGTAGAGTAGAGGCGATGCTTCAAATCCCCAAACGCCTTCTATAGAGATTCAAACCAAAAAAATTTTTCATTCGCTTCTCCCTTGGTGACTTGACTTGGGTCAAGTGATATGAGAGAATCCCAACATGAACCTGCGGTAGAAGTTGGAAAGACCCAAAAAGATGCGGAGCTCTATTATAGTGGTTGGGGCTGGTTAATCCCGAATGAATTGAATCTTTGTTAGATCCACATGCACTCCCCTCTCATCAATAATGTATCCTAGATATTGAACCTGGGTCATGCCAAAAGTGCATTTCCCCAAATTTCCACACAAGTGTTTTCGTAGTGTTTGGAGGACTTGTCGGATGTTGTGGAGGTGCTCTTCCCAAGTCTAGCTGAAGATCATAATGTCATCCAAGTACACCACTACAAATGAATTGGTGAACGGTCGTAAGATGTTGTCCATTAGCCTCATGAAGGTTGCAGAGGCATTCGTCAACTCGAAAGGCATGACCAACCATTCGAAAAGGCCCTCCTTGGATTTGAAGGCAGTCTTCCACACATTAGAGGGTTTGATTGGTACCTAGTGATATCCAGACTTCAAGTCGCTCTTGCTGAAATAGTTTTACCCCTTGAGTTGGTCTAGAAGGTCATCAATCTGTGGGATCGAGTACCTATTCTGAACAGTGATCTTGTTCAGTGCCCGATAGTCAATGCAGTGTCTCCAAGTCCCATCCTTCTTTTGCACCAACACAATCATGCTCCCATAGGGCGATGAACTCGACCAGATGTGACCTTTCTGCAACAACTCCTGAATCTGCCTCTTGATTTCGTCATTCTCCAGAACAGAGCGCTGATAGATTGGTCCATTGGGAAGTGGCACACCTAGGATCAGATCGATGGGGTGC
>JASDQU010507807.1:17871-28178 GCA_032191745.1 Picea mariana | reverse complement strand
ATGACACGTCTTCAACGACCATGTTCAGTTGTGGCAAGAGCATATTCCACTATAGAAGAGCACTCCCCTTCAGTTGAAATATTTCCATACAAACTTTCATTTTGGAGGTATCGTTGCGAAGTGCGAAGAACATCACCATGTTCTCCAACCATGCCTCGATGGCTGCGTCATCTGTGGCACTCAAGAACTCGAGAAACTTGACCTTCTCCAGTTCTCTATGAATGCTACCAGTACTAGCTGGGGCACGTTATGGATCCTTAGGGGGTATAGGCACCCTGGCCTCATCTCTATCTATATGGCTAATCAAGGCCTAAAACATCCTCTGAAAGGGCCTCATCAACCCAACCAAATCATCCACAACAATATGCTCCTGTCCAATGTCTTGTTCTTCTCCTTGGGTGTTAGACCCCCCTCACATGGATTCTACCGAAGGAATTATGCCTCCTCCCCTAGCACCACGTCGTCTGCCTCTACGGGGTCCTCTAACCATGATTACTTGCAGGGACACAATTCAATTTAATTAGTGATAAATTATTAATCTAGTGTTTATATAGTGGAAGGTGTAATGATCCCAAGTTACAGGGTTGAACCCACTCTAATACCATATGTAATATCCATTCGTTATGTCTAAGAAAAAGAAAAGAACAAAAGATAAAAAAAAAATTATCATTAGGAATTTGTGTCCACACATAATTCAACAATGCATGATCAAAGACATCATAATTAAAAGAATTACAAGAATCTCATCGTCATAATCAAATAACCTTACACTTGATGCATCAAAATATTTAGTAACGACATATAATCAACACATCATCATAATTGAATAAGGACACAAAATCGAAAGCATCATGAATTGCGACATGAGATCAACTTATCACGATCAAATGGAATCATCAATACTTTTAATCGCTCAAATCATCACATAATGATAATCATCAGATAAAACGAAGATAACACAAGATAACATAACGACAACATAAGGATCATCAGGATAACATAATAATGACATAAAGATACTACCCACCCAACCTACCCTACAAGGTTAGGAACTCCATGAAACATAAGCAACTCTCAAGCCTAGGGTCCAATTGATTTTGACCATTTAAGGTCTCAGGGCTAATGATTTTTCTGAGGAACAAGGAGGTGTCTACATCCCACCAACACAATCAAGTCCAACCAACTAGCTAAATCAACAACATCTATGATAATCAATTTCATCAACAAATCAATCCTAAACCACAATTAAACATGGCACACGAGTAATCATTCGCATAAATCATCATACATCACATTAAATCCAAGGCACAAGATAAATTATCAGTTATATTCATGGCGCAAAATCCCAATCACATAAAAGCAATCATCCATCACATCAATTAAGGCGTAAGAGAAATTATCAATTTAATTCATTGCACAAGGAAATCTAATCACATGAATTTGATCATTCATCACATTAATTTTCATTTTATGCAAGAAGTCTAATATCTACAAAAATCATTCCTTACATTACATTTTCATTCATGTAGGAAGTCTAATGTCTACAACAATCATTCATTACATTATATATTTTTATTACACGCAAGAAGTATATTATCTAAAACAATAATTCCTTACATTACATTTACATTTGCGCAATAAGTCTAATGTCTACAACAATCATTCAATACATTATCTTTTTAATGCACATAAGAAGTCTATTATCTAGAATAACCATTCCCTACATTACATTTCCATTTGTGCAAGAAGTCTAATGTCTACAACAATCATTCATTACATTATATTTTTAATGCGCGCAAGAAGTCTATTATCGAGAACAACCATTTCTTACATTACATTCCATTTACGCAAGAGTAAATTCTATTAATAATGTATATGACAATGATATAAATTAGACCAACTCAATCTTCTTTAAGGTGGTCTTTTTTTTCATTAAAATAATTTCCACTTGATTTATTTGTTTTTACAATCTTAATCTATTTTAAAATAAACAATCTTAATCAATTTTAAAATAAACTATTTTTTTTTTTAGGAAAAACACAAAACCTTATGGTAGAAATTTGAATAATTAGATTTCCTCAGTATTTAACACACTTCGATGTAACAATAAATGTTCTTTAAAAATGAAAAAACGTTCCTTCGGAAAATTAAATAGAGCATAAATTTTAATCTCATGAGGTCGAAGGAAAAGATAAGAAAATACAAGAAAAAGTACAGATATGTTCGGATGTTGTCGGCCAAAAAGGTATTGGAGGCATGGTTTTCTCTTCTCTGAAATTTCATTAAAAACATTAATTTTCGGCCCATGTAGAGATAATAAAGGAAGGAAACAAAAACTCAGGGATCTAGCACCACCCAAAACTCGCAGTGGTTTCATGCTAAGAGCATGGTTTTGGTAAGGAAAATTGATGGGGGAAATTAATCATATGAAAAGGAAAATGGTGATGCGTAGAGAGTTAAAAATAAATGCATACTAGAATCAAATCCAAATCAGACAATTATGGTGGAAGAGGCTGGGCGAACATGCAACAAAAGAAAAACGCAAGGTTCTGATCAATCGCTGAGGGTAACTAAAACATGTAGAGTAAGGTTCAATGTAAGGGCCCAGTGTTTAAGCTGAGTGAAGGCACAATTTGGACACACCAGGCGGGGCGAGTTTGAAGGAAATACAGAGAGGATTTGAGATAAAACTATAAGATAAAATCTCTGAACAATTCGCAGATAACTGAAGGAAAGAAATCACCAAGAGGGAAACAGATCTGGTAGAAATTAAGAGTTAAACACAGAGAGAATCCAAGAAATAAAAAGTCCAAGAGAACTCTAAATATGGGCGAATCAATTTTCCAATGCAAATATAACTCAAGGGTAAAATCATGAAGATGGGTAACACTTTTGCTTGTTTTATGAGAATTTGTATTTTATTTTAACAAGTTCTTCAACTTTCGATAAACAAAAGTGATTTTTTTTTATTTAGAATTTTACTTTACTGTAAAAACAAAACTTGTGAAGAATTTTGTTAGGTTTCTACTGACTATTTTTCATTTTTATTTTTTTTATTGAGATTTGATATGTCAATTTGGCAATTGTTTGATAGTATGTTCCTTAAAAATAAATGGAAAGATAATTAATTAATTTCCCCCCACCAACAATTTATCCATTATTAAAAAAAAAAATTGACAAATGAAATATACTACAACAATCTACAGAGAATCTATTTTGTGATGACTATAGTTTTGAATCTAACGGATGAATATTATAATTTCTAGAATTTTTTGAAGTTGACCAATCTGAAAAAGTTACACATTTTAAACACATGTTTCCCCCCACCATTTATATATCTTAACTTTTACTTAAAAGTAAAATATAAAAATACCCTTTTGAAGAGAATAGTTTAAGGATTCTAAATATAAATTTTCCATAATTTTCCACATTGTATTTTTAGAGATATGGATTTTTCATTTCACTGAATCATAATCTCACCTAAAAATACTATGCAGTGATTTTTTTATAAAATTAAATAAAATTTGATAAAAAAAAACAAAAATGAAAAAAAATATATCCAATGAAAGTAGATTCAATTTTGAAAATGTTGGTATCAATTCTGAAAATAAATTATGAGTATTTGTAGGAGTCTGCTACCTCCAAAGATCAAGTAAACTAGAGAGAATTTGCAATTTCCTACAAACAATCCCATTTTCATGTTTTCGACCAAAATATTCTTTTGACCGAAACCTAGTTTTTAACGAAATCCGTTAAAAATAAACCTTTAGGCCGAAAAATATTGTACACGAATTTCAAGGGCGTCGTTCAGTTTGACGTGCAAATTTTTGGCCGAAAATTGTTTCGACCGAAAAAATTCCTAGTGACATTGTTTTGGATGAAACAATGACGCTAGGAATTTTACAGACCCGATTCTCACAAAAGTGTTATCCATATTCATTATTTTACCCTCAAGAAATAAAATCACCAGGGGGGAAATAGATCTGGGCAAAATTAAGATCTAGACGCAACGAACTTAAGGAAGTCACGTGGATGTATTACAAAAAACAATTTCATAGAGAAAAAGTCACCCAAACGTGTTGGGCAAGAGTGTGAAGGTGTAGAGACAAAGGTAAGATGAAAGGGGGGTTTTCCCCTTTTTCCAACACACAAGGTACTCAAATGCAATCTCGCAAGGGTTGAATGGAGAGGAAAGAAAACGAGTTGTGTGAAGAAACTAAATGCAGAGATAACAAAAAACACTAAGAAAGGAAATGAATGCAAGGATTACACTCCACCCCCCCCCATCAGCACAAAGGAAAATAAAGTTGCAAAACACAGAAACACAAATAACCACTAAGCCAAAAATCGTTGAGTATGGAATAAAGTGCCGAGGATTAAATCCATCAATGCAGAGGATGCATTGGTAAAGGGAGCGTGGGGGAGAAAACAATGAGTCAAATGCCGGGAAAAAGAACCGCATAGAAACGAAAGGAAATCTTGTTGAGGTTTCATAAATAAATAAAACACACAAGCATAACAAGAATCGTGATACTAAATAAGCCTCAATGGTGAATAGGCAATTTACGAACTGAGATTTCTCTCAAGAATCTATACATCAAATTTTTATCACAGTTCTTAGTGAATTCTAAAAACTCAATACAAATTATCATTTTTTCAATTATAAACTTCAAGCGAGTACCGTAACTGAAGACGAGGAGTCAAAGGTGTTCTCCCGTTCTTGCACTCCATCTAGCTCCCCGCTTTCTCACCATGAATACTTCACTAGTACCTCCTAGCCAACTCTAGGGGTACTCTTCTTCCCCCTCAACCCACCAAGATGCAAAATGGCCACACACAACCACAACCAGAGTCTCTAGCTCCCAGCTCACCTTGCAAGGCAAAGCTACCATTCTCTTTATTGAGCTGGGTATCCCAACTCTCATAGGTAAGACCAAATTAGAATTTATGCAGCATAAACTTACTCAAACCAGTCATGATCCATTCCTCCTCTCAACCATTTCTTTTATATAATTTTTCTTTGTGACCACTTTCCATTTTCACATTTAATTCTTTTTTTTTAATTAATTATCAATTACTCCTCCCGTACACTTGTCACTCATTCCATTAGTTGCACCAATAAATCCACCATTTAATTTAATTAAATGTCAATTTCCCTCACCCATTCTAAAAGCGCTCCTAAAATTACTCCTAGTTGTCCCTTTATTCCCTCTATTTCCCTTTTAATGAATTACACCTTTCTAAAACTTAGTTGTGTTTAATTGATGAAATTTCTTTAGTTAGAATAGACTAGATACCTTTCTATGCTTAAACATTTATGCTTTATTCCTTTGTCAACTAAAATTCTAAATTAGTATTTACTTGCACAAGTGTATTAATCATTCCTTAGGATTTATTTTTATTTTCATTTATTCTTAATTTGATTTATTTCATCCCCTCATCATTTAATTTAAAAAATTTAGTTTTTTAGTCTTCTCACTCACTTAGACTTAGGCTTAGTTAAATATTTATTTGCGAATGCCTAGACACTTAGGGATTATGATTAATCAGTTCATTCTTTAGTTAATTAATTAATCAATCAACTAATTCAACAGGTGCTCAAGGTTTTAAGGTTTAACATTCGCTCAAGTTTTCTAGGCCACCTAGGTTCATTGACTCATTTTTATACCTCTACGTGCCCTTCAAGATGCACTTCGTGCTCCAAGGGTGCCACTCACCTTTGATTCAAATTTTAATTTATGCGATGTGCCCTTCAATATGCACTACATGCTCCAAGGGTGCCACTCACCTTTGAATGGTTTTGGTATTTGTCCAACGCTTTGAGTCAATACTCAATTCATGCGACCTTCTGAGAGACTAAGGGCCTCTAAGGAATAAGGACCCTACCTTATTGCGTGCCACTTATAATCTTCGTGATCGACTGTTTCAATATTCTCTCACGACATCATGGATATTTCTAACTAGGTAATCGTTAACCTACAATTCAAGCCACGAAGAGAGTGCTAGTAGGCTATGACATGGATGCTGCCACACCTCTCCCTCAATATCTGGTTGTTGTGCATGGACCCTTTACTCCTTACATGAGTATGATTAGGAAGCAATCGTCAGCCTACATCCATCAATGAGACATTGTCAATGATCCATAAATAACATCATAATATACCCTGATCATATGTCACATATGCATAAATAAAAATACCCCAACCAATACTGTCAACTCCCTGACTCGATCCAGAGTCCAAGGAGTTCCATTGATGCTAGTGGCATCCTCAATCCATCAAGTGTCCTGCACACTCAGGAAAAAATCATCAATAGGATATGTCAATACATATATATCAAATAACATAACATCACAATCCATCTACATCATCATAAGAATCCATAAGAGAATAAACAACCATATACTAAAACTGGATCACTTGCACACAACTGTCCTCAAAGAATAAGTCAATAACATGTGCTCGCAAGAGCGAGATGTTACAATGAAGCTCAGTGTGAATATTTACTGTGCAAAAAATTGATAAACGATAAGTCACTTACTCTTTATCACGCACCTTTTTCAATTAATTTGGAGAAGTTCCCCTTCTCTTTTGTCTTCATCCCTTTTGTTGTCCCAAATCATTACGCCTCATGTGTTGTCGATATGTTTGATATACCCATCAGGGTTTTCCCTTTGACAAAAAAAACCTTTCAATTTATTCATGTACCTCTCTAAAAAACAATCCAACGACATGAGACCACCTTGAATAATTCAACCTCATCTACTAGGTGAATTAGAATATGAACCTGCAAGTCCATGAAACTCGACGATAGTTCCTTCTCAAACATACAAACAGTCTCAGTTATCTCTTGATGCCACCATGGAATGTTATCCATATGAATCTCCTTTGATGTGATCCAATGTACAAATGTAAATAATTTAGATATGGAACACCTTAGGTCATGGGGGAAGTCATAGTTCACACACCCACACAGAAGCCGAGGATAATGCCACTACAAAGTAAAAACATACAAAATTAATTTTGTTTTATCCCGTGGTATAAAAATAAAAATTACAAATAATAAAATCATATTTTTGACATATGTTGTACCTTTAGAAGGTTCAAATGGTCATGTGATTTCAACCCCGACAAATGGTATTGACACACAGTGAAGCAACGTCGTAGGGAAGACCCATGTAAAAAAAGCACCTTCACACCCAATATAACATCATTTTCCAAAGAAAGCTCTTCTTTCTTCAAAATCCATGGGACATCACCTTCTTTGAAAGACCAAGAGGGACCATCCTCGCCTCTACTTGTCTTGGCCAATGTTTATTTTTAGTTTTTGAAGAAATAAGATCTCTTCTCAGAGCCAATATGTCACTTTCTTTCGATGATATGTTCCTCCATAAAGAAGATGAAACATTTTTAAATATATGCATGGGATATATTAAGTGGGAAATATTAAGATGCTCCCAATATGGGAGCTCATAAAAGATAGATTTCCCTTTCATTCCAATGGGAAATTTCTCAACATAGGTGTCGAAGAATTCTGGATCATCGAACATAGGCTCCCCATTTGAATCAAAAATTTATGTAATCTCCTTCTCCTTCTCTCTCTCACATTCTCTAAGTCATTCAACTAGTGTCATATTGTAGGCCTTTGGGTTCTCTCAGGTTTACAATTGAAAATGGATGCTTCTCTTTTATAAGGGTGTTCTTCTGAGAGGAATACCCTCAAGCAGTCATACATTGACTTTCGTAGGTGGTTGGACCACCTAGATTTCAAAGAAGGTCCACAACATTTACATCCATGATAGCCTTTAGTTACAAGACCTGTGAAATTATTGTGTACATAGAATGTTAGTGTTTAAGAATAGAATGTCAATCACAGTGAATTAAATATACAAATAAATATTTTTACATATATAAAAAAATCAATAAACATGTTAATTACCATAGAAAACTCTTAATCTTGGATAATCATGTGTGGTGTAAGTACATATGCCATACAACGTAAAAATACTCTCTGTTTTGATGGGTCTTGATACATCGTATACATGTATCCCTTCCCATAATTCCTTTAATTCATCTACCAATGGTTGTAGGTAGACATCCATATTCTTCACTTGTCTTCTACCAGGGACTATAAGAGCCAACATAAGATGTTCATTCTTCACATAAAACGATGGGGGGATATTTTTATTGATCATTACTACAAGAAAAACATAATAGTTGGTGGTTTGGAGGGAGTATGGGTTCACACCATCCATTGCTATTTTGAGTCGTAGACTTCATACTTCATCTTTTAATTTTTTTGTCCATGTATCCTCTATATTCTTCATGGATATTATATTTGTTGGGATTCACATAACTCCCTACTCACTTCTATGCTAGGCATGCCATCCCTGCAACTTAGCTAATTCTTTGCAACAAAAGAGCCTTTGAATCCTTGGGATTATAGGCATGTGCCTTAATATCTTATGAGGAGGACCATGCAATTTACCATTTTTATTTTATTTATGGTACCTATCATGCCCACATTCTAGACATATCTCTTTGTCTGGATATTCTCCTTTATATAATACAATCATTCAGACATACATGATATGATATATACTCAACACCTAATATTTTCAACAACTACTTTGGTTCTTCACAACTACCGGGAAAAACATTATCACTGGGAAGAACCTTATGTTTCAACATCCTATAGTTAGCGGGAAATAGAAATGTACAAGGTCATTTAAAGTTTATAAAAGAAACCATTTCTAATGTTGATTGTGTGACAAGATTTCTCAAAATTAATATAAGACACTTACTAGTCAATTACCTCAATATTTATGAGAAACATGCATTTGACATGCCAAAACTTGTTTTCATGTTGTACAGTAACATTGTTGTCACAATTTGGGTAGACTTTCATCGGGCACTAGGTCCAAAGAGAGGGGTGGTGGAAGAAATTTTAGGATTTCTAAAATGGTATCATTGATATGAACATCATCCTCTATATCATCATTCTGGAATGCATATAACAACATTATCTCCATGTTAGTCGTATCTTGTAAGTAATCATCCATACCAGCCTATTTTTTATTGTTTCCATTGCCAACTTCTAAAGAACTACTATTGTTGTAGTCATTCCTAATTGGTGAATCTGGATGTAGTGGGAATTGAATAGGTGGTTGATTCAACCATTCTTGGTATGATTCCTCTCCGAGTTGTGCTATCATTGCATCCTTCTCTCGGGTTGACATTGTTGTGGGGTGCAACGAAATATGGTAGGTAGGTTGCTCATCATCATAATCCTATTTTCAAAACCATTGAAAATTAATACATCAATAATATTAGTAAGCACAATGCAATATTTTGTTTGTTCAAATTACATTATACAAAACAATTATTACCATCGACGACCCAGGATTGCCGCTGGAAGATGAAATGTCACAATTGGTAGGGTAAAGAGGCTGTCCATTTTCATCTACCAACTTCTTGTGGTATGTTGCTCCTGATAAGACCTTTTGACGTTTTTGAACTAGTACTGGAATATTTTCTACATATGAACTCGATTCTGAATCATGATTCTACAAATTTGGATACATTTTTATTCATATTGACATGGATAAAAAAAAATCAATTAGATAATTGAAACATAAATAAAATAAGTTAAACTTATTGGAGATGGAAAGGGAGAACTCCACGATGGACTTTGAGCAATATGGAATGGGATAGAATTTGAAGAATTGGCCATTTGATCATATAATAAATTTTTCTCCCTGCATTTCAACAAAAGTAACAATTTTTTTTTCTTTACATATCTAAAATAAATTTCAAGGACCATACCACAATATCAGTTTGAATATAGTTTTGAAACAATTTTTTAATAATAAGGCGGCATAGAATGTAAAATGTATACTAAAGTAGTGTAATTCATGTGAATTCATCCTAAAAGATAATTTGAGATGAATATACTATTTTTGTGAAAATAAAAGTTCAAATAACTTTAAAAGAATCTTGGTGTTCTTATAAATCACAAACATACTGGTGCACATTAATAATAAGCATCGATGCACTGAAAAATTAACCACACAGTGTTTCGAGATTTTGTTAATAAAAAACAATTATATGTTATCGGTGCATCATATAATATGGACGCACCGATGCGTAATGTAATATGGACGCATTGGTGCATATTACATAAACACATCAACGTGCCAAAAGAGTTTAAAAAAAAAAACATGTTTTTTTTTAATAGTTAAAAAAAGAGCGAGAATCGAATTTCATAAAGTGCTTTAAATATTAAAAAGTTATTCACTATTTCATTAT
>JASDQU010507806.1:32712-51953 GCA_032191745.1 Picea mariana | reverse complement strand
AATTGATTAAGGAGAAATTCATTGTTACATTGAGCCTAAAATAGTGGATAGATTACATTTGGATAAAAGTAATCTTTGGAAATCAATTTTGGTTCAACTAGCCACTGGAACCAAAAGTAGAATCCATGATATGGTCAGAGGTTTTTCCATAAGTATTAATGGTGTGAGCACTAGTGCTGATATAAATATCATACCATTGGGGTCTTATTATATTATAATTGGAATGGATTGGTTGGAAAAGCATCATGTTGTCCTAGATTTTCATATAAAGACATTTACATGTCTTGATGGAGATGGAAAACAAAGCACTATGAAAGGTGTACCAAGACCCATCTCTATAAGGTAGATTTCAACCTTACAGCTGAAGAGATGTTTCAGAAAAGGGTGTCAATTGTATGCAACCCATGTGGAGGAGATGGAAAAGACAAAGGGGCCAAGCCTTCAAGATTTTATGGTACTACAAGAATTCGAGGATGTATTCCAGGAAATACCAGGGTTTCCACCAAAAAGGGAAATATATTTCTCTATTGATTTAGTGTTAGGAGCTTCCCTGATGTCAAAAACACCTTACAGAATGAGCACACCATAGTTAAAAGAATTACAAATTTGGTTGGAGGAATTGTTGAAGAAAGGGTAAATATACCCAAGTGTTTCACCTTGGGGAGTGCCCACACTCTTTTTCAAAAAGAAGGATGGGACTTTGAGGCTATGTATTGACTTTCGACAACTGAATAAGTCTACTATAAATAAAATGTATCCTTTACCTAGAATTGATGACCTATTTGATCAACGAAGAGGAGAAAAGATAGTGGGAGTCCACTCTACAACGATGGGGGATCGAATTGAAAAATCTCGGACCAATGCGATCAACTAAAAAAACTTCTATTGATATGGACTCCCAATATGGTCAACGTTGTGTAGTGCTTCAGAACGGAGTTTTTGTTGTAGAAATAAATGGCAGTGCAAAGTGTATATGAGTGTGGATAATTTTTTCATCCATCGAGTAATTCCAATTGGAATGGATGGGTTGGAAGAGTTGGTTATCCACTTCTTGGGGCCTGCTGGTGTTGGTTAAAGTTGAGGCTCAGATGATGGATCCCTACCCCTTTTTCTTAATGTTTCTTATTGAGTACCCCTACTAGGTGAGGGAATATTCTGATATGGATGTCATGTTGTGTCTACTTATCTGTGCTCTTGGTTGCATTTCATCCATGTCTTGAGGGTTGACTTCTCTTCGAATCAGAGCGGTTGAAGATGGGAAGGCCATTCAATCACTCCTTGTTGAATGTACTCATCATCAATATAGAAAGGAAGAATTTCCATAGTAGTTCCTTGTTCATCACAAGGATAAATACAAATGTTATGTAAGCTACATTCAAATAGAAGGTAACACTCATACATGTTGATAAGTTTGTGCAGTATATGTTCCCAAGTTATAATAATCTACATGAGTTAGTGATTGTAACACCTTGGGTTTTGAGCCCCCATATTAAATAATGTAGGTTAAACCCTCAATTCCTTCGAAATTCATTGCTTCGGTAGTTTCAAGTTCCTTGTCATAAAAGAATCCTGAAGCCCTGAAGATCTGAAGTCCTGGAGTGAATCTACATCGTAGATCACAGAGAGGAGCACCTGATTGTTCGATTTGGACAAGGACAGGTTTGGGTCGTTGGATCAAGCAGAGATCAGGAGGTGAGAAAAGGGGAGAATATGAGACTCCAACCCTCTGATCTGCATATGAGCTAGTGTGAGTCATATATCTCACAATAGTTTGGATATTCGACACTTTGGGAGAAGCGAGTCGTTAAGCTTCGAAGAAGAAAGTCTTCCGAATTCCCAAAATCTAGAGTAAATCTGGACCATTCATGTTTCAGGACACATGTCCACCGATCAACCTATTTGGGAATTCAACATTTAGGGGATTTGTGGTGTAGTGTGGAGAAGTCTCCCAAAGTTATGAAGTCCCAAAGTCTCGAAATCGTGAGGCACTGGAGTGACGTGGCCTGCTGATGTAACCTAGGGTGACGTGGACATACTTGATGCTCTCCATGTTTCACTATGTTTCATGTTTTTCAAAGATCATTCTTTCCAACTAGTATATGAAACGTGTCACCCATCAGATAGGGCCACGTTTCTGTTCCTTATGTTCTACCATGTAGAACCCCTTGGTTCTTAGTTTATGACAAAGAATTCCAGAGTTCGCCAACTCGAAGTTCATAAGGAATGAAGTGGAATGAAGGTGAAACCTCTCGAAGATCCAAAGAGTGGAGTAAATCCTCACCATTGATCAAGAGAGGGAACATGGCAGTAGATCTCGTAGTCTGAAGACTTGGCACTCCAGAGGATTCAATGTATAAGTAGTTAGGGTCGAGGACTCCCGAAGTCCAGAGTCCACCTCAACCATTGATTATAGAGGATAGATGGCAGAATATCTTACAGTCTAGAGACTTAGAACTCCAAAAGGATTGAGAGTGTATAAAGTCAGGAACTACCAAAGCCCAGAGTCTTGGAGCTCCTGTTGACTGTTAGATATACAGATCTATGGTGGAGATTTGGTTCGATATTCCAAGGTAATATTAGAGTTCCAAAAAAAAATTGGATTTCAAATGTATAGCGATGTATTTCATAAAAATTGTGGGTACGCAAAAGGTGGAGTCCACCACTGTGCTTTATAATATCCGCAATGAATATGGATTGTTCGATCTAAGATCGGATTTCAAACTCAAAACAAAATTGTATTGAATTTAAATTATGGGTACAGGTCCCGACGTTAACCTGTGTGCATATACAATATCTAAAATGGATTATGACCACCGATATCAACCCTCAATCTATTTTAAAACACATGTTTTGAGATATACCAATTCTAGCACAAAACGATTTGACAACGGTTTTATATTGAAAACAGAAATTCGATCTTCAAAATTCAACTGCAGAGTACACTTACAGTTTGTTCCACAATAGATTTGGATGAAATCCTGGCATGAATGTGTAAATGAAACTCATATCCCTCACAATAAGAGATCAAAATAGATATACATAGTGGGTTCCAAGAGTGAGAGTTTCCAAATGAAAGGGCTATATGATACAGACTGATATGTGTGTGTGTGTGTGTGTGTGTGTGTGTGTGTGTGTGTGTGTGTGTGTATGTATTCTTTGTGAATTGAAAGGACCTGTAACATTGTTTGGAAAATTTTGTTCATCATATTCTTAACTCTGACAAAATGGTCACTTGCACATTTTGCAGAATTAAGGAGTTTAAGCATATCAGCTCAAAATATGTATTCTAGAAATGGAATAAGGTGAGGGAGCCTCTATCCATGATAAAGAGGATGAAGGAAACAATACCAGAGTTGGTAATGCAGAGATAGAATCCAATGGACACAAGGGCCGAGGGGAGAAAGAAACATTGATAGAAACTATAAGAATCCTGAAAATAGAAGTGCATAGCTACAAGGAAGAAAATGAGAGGCTAATGAGAGAGAAAAGTCAGATAAATGCTCAAGTGTTGGAGAGCTTAAATCAGTTGAAAGGACATGGAAAGAATGGCTCAAATCAAGAGGAATAAGGCATGTATCATGAAAGAAGAGATGATCGTTGAAGAGATGGTTATTTCCAGGAGTGCTAGTAGAGATCATAGTAATCCCTCACCTCCTTACTCAACAAGAAGGTCTTATGCATCTTAAGATTCCTTAAGCAGTCCAAAGGTGTCTCCTATTAGGAACCAAAGACAAAGGCATGAAATGGAAAATTTATAAGGAGAGTTGAGGAAGCTCAAGCCACCATCCTTTTATGGTGAAAAGGAAAGGGAAGATGATGTTGAAGCATGGTTTCTTGGACTCATGAGATATTTCCAATTGCATAACTATTCATCAAACCTAGAAGCTAGAATTGCCACCTACCATTTACATGGGAAATCTTCCATGTGGTGGGGCCAGCTGAAGCAAGTTGAGAATATTAATGAGAATAGGATCAATTGGAATTAGTTCAAAAATTATTTTCAGAAGGATTACCTCTCAAAGCATTTCTATGACAAGAAAATGCAGGAGTTATTTGAAACTCGGTTGGGAAGCATGTCTATGGTAGAATATGAGAAGAAGTTATTGGGGTTGTTAAAGTATGTTGGGCTTATAAATGATGAAAAGGTGAAAATACAGAGGTTTTTTATTGGACAAACATATGTTTTATAAAGAAAACATTCGGTATGATAAACCCAAGACCTTGACCGAGGATATCAGGAAAGCTAAGTACATGTATGAGCAAGGACAGGGCAGAAAATCCATGCAAAAATATTGGAAGGATAAGAAGAAGGAGAAGTCTAATCAGAGGAAGAAGGGATTCAAGCCTCCTTTCCATAGAAATGAGCCTAATAAAAATCAACAATACCGGTATGCTAAGGATGAATCCAAGAAAGAATACTCCTTGGGAAAAAGGGGAATACCACCAATCCAATGTTGGGGACGCAAGGAAGATCACTTGTACAAGGATTTCCCTCATAGAAAGGACATAATGAAGAATGTGCACAAGCTCCAAGAGGCTACGACATTCGAAGACATGGGAAGAATTTATGCAACCTTATATGATCGGAAATAAGAACACCAATCTAACATGATCGAGGTGGAAGGTAAGATTATAAATTAGTCTGTTTCTATTTTAATTAATTCAGGAGCAATTCATTGTTACATTGACCCTAAAATAGTGGATAGATTACATTTGGATAAAGGTAATCTTGGGAAATCAAGTTTGGTTCAACTAGCCAATGTAACCAAAAGGAGAATCCATGATATGGTCAAAAGTTGTTCCATAAATCTTAATGGTGTGAACACTAGTGCTGATCTAAATATCATACGATTGGGGTATTATGATATTATAATTGGAATGGATTGGTTGGAGAAGCATCATGATGTCCTAGATTGTCATAGCAAGACATTTACATGTCTTGATGGAGATGGAAAACAAAGCATTGTGAAAGGTGTACCAAGACCCATCTCTATAAGGGATATTTTAGCCTTACAGCTGAAGAGATGTTTCAGAAAAGGGTGTCATTTGTATGCAACCCATGTGGAGGAGATGAAAAATACAAAGGGGCCAATACTTGAATATTTTGTGGTACTGCGAGAATTTGAGGATGTATACCAGGAAATACCAGGGTTTCCACCAAAAAGGGAAATAGATTGCTCTATTGATTTGGTGCCAAGTGTTTCCCTAATGTCAAAAACACCTTACAGAATGAGCACACCATATTTAAAAGAATTGAAAATGTAGTTGAAGGAATTGTCGAAGAAAGGGTACATATGCCCAAGTGTTTCAACTTGGGGAACACCCACACTCTTTGTCAAAATGAAGGATAGGAACTTGAGGCTATGTATTGACTTTCGACAACTAAATAAGTATACTATAAAGAAAAAGTATCCTTTACCCAGAATTGATGACCTCTTTGATCAACTAAGAGAAAAGATATTTGTGAATATAGACTTGATATTGGGATACCATCATGTAAGAATCAAGGAAGAAGACATCCATAAGACAACCTTCAGAACCAATTTTGGGCATTATAAATTCGTAGTGGTGCCATTTGAACTGACAAATGCACCGGTTGTCTTTATGTGATTAATAAATGGCATATTGAGAGATTACTTGGATAATTGTTTCATAGTATTCCTGGACGACATACTTGTCTATTCTAAGTTAAAGGAAGAGCATGAACATCACCTAATATTTTTATTGCAAGTGTTGAGGTAACAACAGTTGTATTCCAAGTTGAGTAAGTATTATTTTTATCAAGAACATTTCCATTACTTGGGGCACATTATTTTGGAACATGGTATAACAATGAATATAGAAAATATTGAAGCCATTAGAGGATGGACAGGGCCCATGAATGTTTCAGAAGTCATATCTTTTATGGGATTAGTTGGTTACTATAGAAGGTTTATAGAATGGTTCTTTAAGATTTTTCATCCCTTCACTTCTTTTCAAAAGAAGGGAATGAAATTTGAATGGACATCTGAATGTGAAGAAAACTTTAACTTGTTGAAGGAGTTACTCACTAGTGCACCTGTGTTAAAGATTGATGACCCAAATGAAATTTTTTTGGTATGTACAGATACGTGTAAGGAAGAACTTGGTGGAGTCCTCACTGAAAATGAACATGTCATCGATTATGAGTTTAGAAATATTAAGGAACATGAGAGGAACTATGCCACACATGACTTGGAGCTATCTACCATTGTTCACACATTGAATATGTGGAGGAATTATCTCATGGGGAAGATATTTGAATTAATAACAGACCACAGTGGTTTGAAGTATCGTTTTAAACAACCAACTTTGAATGCCAAGAAAACAAGATGGTTGTAATTTTTAAGTGAATACAACTTTGATATCAAGCATATTAAAGAAAAAGAAAATAAAATTTTCAATGCACTTAGTAGAAGAGTACATCTGATTCATGCTACGACTGTCAATATGCATCAATCATACTTGAAGAGTAGAATTTTATATGTTGTTGTTACAGATCAGCATTACCTATAGGTAAAGGAAATCTTGCAGCAAGAGGATGTACAACAGAAAATGAAAGAGTATGAGATAAAGAAAGATGGATTACTTATGCATAAAAATAGAATTTATGTCCCTAGTTCCAGAAACTTAGGAAGTTGGTATTAAAATAAATGCATAATGTCCCATATGTTGGAAATCTCAGTTACTAGAAAACAATTACAGTAGTAGGAATACAATTCTTTTCGACAGGGATGAAGAAGGATGTTGTTGATTACATCACCAAATGTATGGAATCTCAGAGAATTAAGGCTAAGCATAGACACCCAATGGGTTTTCTACTACCATTACCAATTCTAGAAAAGAAATGGGAAGTGATAACCATTGACTTTATAACTAAATTCCCTAGGACAATGAGGCAACATGATTCAATCATGGTAGTTCTTGATAAATTGACAAAGGCTTCTCATTTTGTTCCTGTGAAAACAACTCATACAACAGTGAATATTGCATAAATTTACATGAAGGAAATTGCTAGGCTACATGGGATACCTAGGACAATTGTCTCAAATAGAGACACAAAGTTTACTTCGAATTTCTGGAAGGGATTATTTAAAGGATTTGGTACAAATCTGAAATTTATCATGACATACCATCCGCAGTTAGATGAGAAGACAGAGAGGTTCAACCAAGTAATTGAAGACATGTTGAGAATGTATGCAATGGATAAGCCATCTAAGTGGGAAGATTACTTTCACTTGGTTGAGTTTGCCTATAATAATGGGTATCAAGATTCAATGAAGATGAGCCCATATAAAGCCTTGTATGGTAGGAAATGCAATACTCCAGTAAGTTGAGATAACCCAGCAGATAGAGTGGTACTTGGGCCAGAGTTGCTCAAGGATATGGAAGACCAGATGGTTAATATTAAGTAGAATTTAAAGGAAGCTCAGGATAGACATAAATTTTATGCAGATAATAATAGGACAAAAAGAGAATTTAAAGTAGGGGAGCATGTTATTTTGAAAGTGAAGCCCAATAAGAGCTCTTTGAAGTTGGGTAGTTGTACAAAGATGGCAACCAGATTCTGTGGTTCATTTGAGATATTTGATAGAATAGGGCTATTTTCATACATGCTTTCATTACTTGTTTACATGAAAGTGCATAATTTATTTCATGTCTCTTTGTGTTATAACCCTAAATTTCTTTACACATGTATACCTGGCCTTTGGTCCTCTTATTTACATTTTTATTCAACGCACTATAGAGTTTCTCTTCTTAAAAAACATTTTTTTGAAGATGTACATGCCCTGCACCACTACTTTCCATGTACATATTCCTGATGCACCACTACAGCTCATGTACATACACATGTTGCACCATTAAAACCCACGTATACTTGCAAAAGTTGCAAAAAATAAAAAATACAATGAAATTCGTTGAGATTATGGGATATTGGGTAGTTTCCCAACTAATCCATCACCTATAGCCCATCATCCAAATGAATAACCATCCTTTTTCCATATAAAAGGAAGTGTTCGGGTCTCATTTTACCTCTAGACATAATCTTCCCTATTTCACATCCTTCCTTTCCCAAGTCATTGCAACCCTTTTGTGGGAATTGCCTCAACATTCCTTCATTTTCCCATTCTTCATCCATCAGAACCCATTCACTTCCCAAGAAGAGATCAGAAGTTTGAGAGGAGAATCCTATACAAAGGTGCACTTGTAGCTTGGTTAAGAGGAGTCGAGACTAGGTTCATGGATGACAATCGATTTTGATTGTAAAGGTATAATCATTGAGTTATTAATAAAAGAATTACTTTTCTTGTCCCAAATCATGGTGTACGTAATGTTTTATTGGTTTATGTTTTTACATTCTAACATCTAACACTAATTTGTATATGGAATAGCATGCTTTTCGTTCTATGTTGTCAATATTTGGATGCAGGTCAGCCCTGGGAGGAAGCGTGCAGTCGGTGAAACTTCCAAGCACGAGAGGATCATCACTAGACATGGAGTAGAGGTATAGTTACCTGATCTCCCTCATCTTTTCTTTTCTTGTATGAGTTTTGGTATGTTTGGGGTAGTTTAGAGAAGTAGTTGAATTTTAGATGGTTAATTGATATTCCTGCAGTCTGAACCCTGGTGTAGTCATAGGGGGGTTTTTCCCGCTAGAAGAACTGACGACCATACTGGGGATAGCCTCAAGGATTTTAGGGGATTTTGGGTTGTTTGATTGGTTTTTTTTCCTTTCAAGTTTTTTGCAAGTTGTATGAGTCTTTTAAGGGATTTTGGTCACCTTCAGGTGCCATACCAGTTCTCCCTGCCCTATAAGACTGTTTGTCCCTTTATTTTTTTTGAAGAAATATAGAGGTGTATGTGCCCTGCCTTGAGTCAGACCGCATACATACGTGCTCTACTCAACAAACAAACCACTTACGTACGCAGGTTTCTGAATCAATAGCCATAGTCTTGGGTTCAGGAATTTTTTTGAAAAGAGGAAGCCAACATCTTTCATGATTGAGGTTTATAAATCTCAAGGTTTCTTGATTCAGTTCAAAGTCTTTGTTTTATAGCCATAGCCTAGGTTAGTTTTCAATTTACTTGTTTTCTTGGTTTTGTTGTGTTTCCTAGCATTTTTAGCTTACTTTTAGCCATGAATCGTGTATTCATCAGTTTATTTTAGCATCTTTTGTTAGTTCTTCTTTGATTAGAAGAAAATGTAAAAAAAAACTTAGTTTGTTAGGTCTGTTTCTTTCTTTGCATTGTTATTTGAAAAAGAAAAAGAAATTAGCATAGTGTTGTGTTTTCTTCTCATCTTGAAAAGAATTTCAAAAGAAAAACAAGAAAGATAATCCTTATTTTCCAGTGTTCTTATAAGTTTCATTTTTTGCAAGAGTTTGAAACAACATCAGTTGCACGTCCATATCCCATGAGTAAATCAAGCCATTAAAAATAATGCTAAATCTAAAATTAACTAGACTTTTTATGTTTGTAGGGTGAACCAAATAGTGTAGGGTTAGGGCCTTGAATTAGGCTGGAGAGGAAACTCTTCAAGGTCGTTAAACAAACATTGGAATCAAAGTTAGGGAGTATTAAAGTCTAGTGTCATAAAATTTATCCGGGACCCCCCTCTAATACAGGGGATAAATGTGAGATCACATGAGGAAAGGTGACAGAGATAACCCCTCCAAAGATAGACTGAACATAGTGGGGAACACATATTGAGGATCTGTCTTGGGAGTACTACTGACTGCATTTTTCTACGTAGCTTCGTGGAGTCCTAGGGATGATTTTAGGGGATAATTTTCCATGGTTTTCCCAAAAAAATGATTCCCTATTCTAAAAATGATTCACCCAAATTCTATAGGATAAAATTATTTAGATTAAAAATCGCCAAAATTTTATACAAACTATATAAAATCCTTAGAAATTTGAATATTTTTATAAAAATATAACAAACATTTCATAGTTGGCATATGAAAGATTAGTAAGATTCGTCAAGGTTTTTACATTTTAAAATAAATTTACATCCTTGAAATCACCTCTGTCGTGGACCTAGAATCCATTCGAGATCCTCTGTTGTCCTTCGGACCATTTTCTCTCGATACCCTCGATAGTTTTTGGACTTGTTATCCTTCTCATTGTGATCCGCCCGATTTTCGACTGTATCGACCGGGTGACTAACTGCGAGCTAGAAAATTAGTTTCCCATATTCTAGGGACTTACACAGGTGACTACGGGGGTATACCGCAGTACCTGGGGCATACGTCAGATCACACTTTGCAGAGTATACCCAAAGGGTGCTTCCATGTTCGATTTTCACTTGCACGGGTTAGTTGATCTAGTGTTGATTGGTGTAACTGTCCTTCCTACTAGATAGTCGTATGCTTGATTTGCCTTTAGGAATTTTTAGCGTGTGCTCTATGCTCCCTAGTTTTCCATAGCATGTTATTCATTCGTTTCGTTGGGTATCTGACCTAATTTGGTATACCTCCCACTATGTCATTCGGGAGGACTTTTCGGTATTCCACTAAGAAATGTGGAACCGCCTCTCTATAGGCATTGTTTTTATAACACTAGTTCGCCAGAGTCAGTGTGTGAGACTTTTACAGACTTGAATGATCTCGCAAGGGGAGAACCTTTTCATAATATCTTCATGGCTAAAGTTCCTAACCATACCAACCAAGGAACCCCTTCACAAGGGGATTCTTGTTCTTTTCCTTTATTTGGAAACGTTGGTGTCCCTTTGATGGCCACTTTGTACATTCCTAGGTTGAATGTGGGATTACCGGTTTGGTTGGGTACCATTCCAAGCGTCCTGAATTCTCTTGATGCTTCTCAGTTAAGCAATTTATGTCATGGGAACCATGTTGATGTTCCTTCCTTAGCAATGTCTTCTCCTCCTCCTTCTGCCTTCCCTAGTGAAAGTATAGTTACTAGTAACTGGAGTTCTAAACGACATAGAAATATGAAGAATAAAAAGAAGAAATCACCAACCTTTGTGAGTCATGTTGGAGATGGGTCCTCAACCTATGCTAGTCATGTTGAAGAATAGCACCCAGCCTCTACAAGTCATGTTGGGGGAAAAATTCCAATCCCTGCTAGTCATACTGGCGATAGGTCGGTAGCCTCTACGAGTCATGTTATCAACCAGTCACCGACCTCTGCAAGTCATGTTGGGGATAAGAAACCAACCACTGCTATTCATGCTAGGGGAATTGATTATGTTGATAAACCTATATGGATATGATGTAATCCTAAGTTCCCTTGTAACCTTTTCACGGGAGATCACCTTAATCAATTTTACCCTAATATTTCAGAGGCACGAATATTGTGGTCCCTGTCTGCAATCTCTTCTGATTCTAAGTCTTCTAAGGTTTCCTCATAGCCTATTCATCCAGTAGTTGAGAAAGTGGTCATGCTGGTGCAATCTTCGGCTGATCCCACTGCTCTTTTGGGGGGTGATGTGCCTATAGACCATGTTGTCTCGCACCCTATTCAACCAGTGTTTGAGAAAGTGGTCACATCGATGCAGTCTTTGGTTGATCCCACTCTTCTATTGGAGAGTGTTAAGTCTATTAAAGTGGTCAAGCCGATGCAATGTTCGACTGATCCCACTATTCTCTTGGGGGGTGATGTGTCTACCGACTATGTTTTCATCATTTCTAGTTCAGTACTTTCAAAACAAGGGGCCATTCTGCTCACTTCAAGCACACCCCCTCCAAGCCCTAGGATGGTTTCCTTTGATTGGAATGATATTTTTGAGCCTCGTCTTCGTTATTTTGCACCTTTTCAAATAAGGGTTGAAGTTAATTCAATAAACATTTATCAATGTATCGTGGATGAAGGATCCTCCACAAGTATTTTATCCTCCTCAATTTGGCAAGCTTTGGGTTCTCCCAAGATTGTGTCTTCTTTGCATGAGATGTTGGATTATGATAGATATCGTAGTGAACATTTTGGATTCTTCCTTAGTTTCCTATCTCGTTAGGTGGGAAGACTATCCTCGTCGATGTTATAGTGGTGCAAGGCCCATTATATTTCAATATGCTTCTCGGGCGTGATTATGTATATGCTATGAACATTGTGGTGTCTACGCTCTTATGGGTGATGCATTTCCCTCACAATGGAAGCATCGTCACTATCGTCCAATTGGCATCTGATAATCACCATCCTAATTCATCATTAGATCAGGCTGCCCTTTTATATGTTCCTAGTGTTCAAGTAGACTATACCCTGCCATGGGTTAATTATGTGGTGTGTTTTCCTCGATGTTCAATTGCTTCTAAGAAGGAACCTGTGCAATCATGTTTTCCTTCTCGAGACATGGTCTTGACAATTGATCCTTTGGTTTATCCGATTGGGGCATGGGAGCCCTTGCTTCCCCCTCCTGGTACAAGTGATCTCATCGGGATTACTTGAGAAAAGTATCCCCTAGAGTATTCTTTAAGCCCTTTTCAGACTCTCTAAACATGAAAATATTGTCAAGTGATCTTATTTCCCTTCACACTTGCCAAAATCAAATTTGAAGGCACGTTTGTTCAGCGGTAGTTTACCCCTTTTTCGGTCTGGACGGTCAATTTCATGAATAACGATATGCTCTAGGAACTTCAGTTCTTTAGAAAAGTATTCTTAGGTGTAATTTTAACCCTTTTTCGGCCTTGAGGGACTAAATTTACGAAAAAGGAACATTCCCCTTGGTTTTGGTTTATCACCTTTTTCAGGCCTCATAAATTACTTACGAAAAAGGAACCCCCACAGAGTCCACAATTAATATCTTTTCAAACTCCCTAAAATTGAAAAGATTGTCGAGTGGCCTTGTTCCTTCACACTCGTTAAATTGGTCCAGAAGAACATCTGCTGGCATGAGTTTACCCCTTTTTTCGGCTTGTAGATTATCCAGGAAAAAGGTACACCTCAGGAGATTTGTCTCGTTGGGAGAGTTCTCCTCGGTAACTTTATACTTTTTCGAGCTAAGGGTACTAAAATTAGAAAAATATTGTGATTCCATAGTTAATCTCTTTTCAGACTCCTTAAAATTGAAAAGATTTTCGATTGATCTTTTCTTTGTCACACTCATTAAAATGATTTTGAATAGACGTATTTTCGGTGCCAGTTTACCCCTTTTTCAAACCGAATAGACTATTTCTAAAAAATGTACTCCTTGGAGTCTTCTTTTACGTTTTTTCAGACTCTTTAAACATGAAAAAACTATCGAGCTTACCTTCTCTGGGCTCGTTAAAAATTACATTGAAGGGGGTTTCATTGTGTCTTGTTAATCAAATTTGCATCTCTGTGTCTTTGACCTAATGTCGTCTCCATGTTTCTCTCAACTGAACCTTTGAAGCATGCCTTATATGCAAGCCTTGTAGCACTTTGCCTCTACAATCTGACACCTTGACCCATGGAGGAATTTTCCCCAAGTGACCTTTTCCTGCACATGTATCCTTTCTCTGAACATTGGTGTGTTCCTTGTGCCTGGAACTAGTATGATTTCTTGCGACACTCATTCCTCCTTTGTAACGTAGCATTTTTTTTTTCAAGCTCTTTAAAAATTGAAAAAGACAAAAAATTAAAAAATCCCAAAAAGAGGGGACGGGAAATATATATCTTTTTTGGAAGCACAATGAGTTGCCCTTGGACAAAGCACATCCTTCTATTTTTTCGCCAATCATTGGGGTCTAGTATGACCTTAGAAAGCTATTCTCGCAACATAGAGTTGTTTCCTCCTCCGTTTGGTTACTCTTCCAAACACATGGAGAGTTTGTGTTACCTCCTGCATCGTGAAATTATGTCAATGTCATGCTTCCTGAGTCTGATCATCTTTCGTTCTTTTTTCCAAGGGAAGTTTCACCCAACCTAAGTCGACCTTTCTGCATTTTTTCTATTGACCTTATCAGTCGGCCATACTGAAAGTCTAGTCAAGTCTTGATTCAAAATTAGCGAAGTTCTATGCCTGATCATCAAGATCCTCTTGTATTTTCCCGACGAACCGTCGAAGACCTCTGGGTAGTGAATTCATACCATTGTACTCCTACCCGAGTTTTGAATATCTTGAATTTTTTTCTCGAGCTATGAATACCTCATATCCAGCCATTAGACATTATTGGCTTCTTGAAGATGGATACTACACTTATATATATATATGATCTTGAGATGTAGATATGTTGTGTATTTCTCGCGGTTACACTTTATATATTTATATGACATGGATCTGTAGTGTATTTGATTGGAAACCATGATTTATTTCATCCCGAGAATGGGTATATTTTTCTTGGAGAGACAATTGTTATTTTTGTAGATGGCATCTCCCGAACTATGGTCCCGGGATCACTCATTTTCGTACATTGGTGAAGATTTTGTAATTTATTTCGGCCATAAGATGCTCTTATGACCTCACACATTAGGGGGCATCTGTTATAACCCTAAATTTCTCTACACATGCATACCTGGAATTTGGTCCTCTTACTTACATTTTTTTCCAAAGCACTATTGAGTTGTTCTTCTTAAAAAACAATTTTTTGAAGATGTATGCGCCCTGCACCACTACTACCCGTGTACATATGCATGTTGCACCACTACATCTCACATACATATGCATTATGCACCATTACAACCTGCGTATACTTGCAAAAGTTGCAAGGAATTAGTTGATATTACAGGCTATTGGGTAGTTTCCCAACTAATCCACCTACTTTAACCCATCACCGAACCGAATAAACATCCTTTTCCCATATAAAATGAGGTGTTGGGGTCTCATTTTACATCTAGACATAATAACAATGAAACTCTTCCCAATTTCAAATCCCCTCCTTTCCCAAGTCATTGCAGCCTTTTTGTGAGAATTTCCTTAGCATTCCCTCATTTGCCCATTCTTCCTCCATCAGAACCCATTCACTTCCCAAGAAGACATCAGAAGGTTGAGAGGAGAAGATTATACAAAGGTGCACTTGGAGCTTGGTGAAGAGGATCTTGGACCAGGTTCATGGATGGTAGCTAACTTTGATTGTAAAGGTATAATCATTGAGTTATTAATAAAAAAATTTACTTTTCATGTCCCAAATCATGGTGTACTAAATGTTTTATTGGTTTATGCTTTGAGATTCTAACATGTAACCCTAATTTGCATATGGAATAGCATGCTTGTCATTCTCTATTTGTCAATATTTGGATGCAGGTCAGCCTTGGGAGGAGGCATGTAGTCAGTGGAACTTCCAAGCCCGAGGGGATCATCACTAGACGTGGAGTAGAAGTATAGTTACCCGATCTCCCTCATCTTTTCTTTTCTTGTATTAGTTTTGGTATGTTTGGGGTAGTTTAGAAAAGTAGTTGAATTTTAGACAGTTAATTGATATCCCTACATTCTGAACCCTGGTGTAGTCATAGAGGGGGTTTTCCTGGTAGCACTTTGCAAAAGAAATATGTACATGATCCTAACCATGTTATTCATTGGCATCTGATTCAGATAGAGACAGAGGGAGCCTTTCAGGTCCAGCTAGTGCGAATATTGGACAGAAAAGTCATAATGCTCTTAAATCGAGTTATAGAGATGGTAAAGGTCTAGTGGACCTACTACGATCCCAAAGAGGCTACCTGGGAGCATGACAATTCCATGCGGGCAGAGTACCCACAACTCTTTGAATAAATTTTGGAATTTTTATTCATGTTTGTATATGCACTAAGGATAATGCCAAAATAAGGGGGAGGGAATGTAACACCCTGGGTTTTGATCCCCCATATTAAATAATTTATTGTTACACTGCTGAGAGGCCAAAGTTCCCAATAAATGTAATGTTTTGATTATTATTAATAATAAATACTGTGTTGGCTTCTAGACAGAAAAGGACTCAAGTTATAGGGGGCTATGATTCCACAAGAGGGGGCTTGAGTGGCTAAGATTTTTATTTTATATTTTATTCTCCATTTTACTTGGGGGAAGGCCAAGAGATTCTTTATCCCCAAGAATTACATAAAACTGTCCATGGCCTGTTAGGGGGGTTTGTTCTCTCTCACTCTTGTTTCTTGTCTTTGTTCTGTTGTTGGTCAATTTATTGTTCCCTCACGCATCTAGTCACCCAATTGTTCAATGTTTCACACCTCTCGTGGAGACTCAATCCATTCATTATGTCACCCACTCATATTTCCTCTTCCATGTATTGACATGGGAAAGGAATACGAACTGTTGAAGAGAATTCATGGAATTGATGGCTGTAGATATCGTTGGTGTAGTCCAACCATAGTTTGAGACCTGCATGTCTAAGATGCTTGGTCTGTATCCAAATTTTCTCTTAGATATGACTCCTGAGTGTCCCAACATGGATATTCTGGACCAACTGCATTGGAGCCCTCGAAGGAGAAGGACTTCCCAAGGGTCTACGTGGAAAAAAAGGGTACAGATCCATTCTCTTGGGTTGTGTAGGTTGGGTATAAGAGACTTGGGTACTTGGATTGTTGTGGGTGTTGGGAATCCTGTGAGAGCTTGGGTGCTAACTAGTTTTGGAAGACAAGTAACACTCTATAACCATCCTTTCACATTCATAGCCGTGGATCGGGGGTGACATTGTTGTTGAGACTTGGAACAACAATGTCTATGGTTTGGTGGAATGTCCTTGGTATGTAGCCAGTTGGTGGTTCTTTTATATAAAAGATAAGTTTTATCTTTTATGGTATTATTTACCTGTGTATGAATTATTTTCTCTTTGTATTTATTTATCGATAAATTCGATATGTTTAGAGTATGCATGCTCGCTGGTTATTTCTATGCATGTCATTTAGTTCCTTTCTTTTATGCATCTTTACTAATTTGAAAGGTTTCTGTAAGAAAAAGAAGTACGAGAGAAGGATTGAAGTAATGTAGCCCATCATGTGGGTGGTTGGGTATGTTACAGTGATACCAGTTGTCAAATAACTAATTGATATATTTTTAGATACGAGGATATTTTCTTTCATGTAGTCACAAGAAGTGATGAAATTCAAATATCTATTGGCTATATGTAGGTCATTCAAACCCATGAGGGGGAATCCACACTACCATTTCTAATAACAAGAGGATCCAACTGTAATGAAATTTTTGTGTTGCATTATGGCCATCCAAACAATCATCTATAAATTTGCTTAGTACATATTGGGCCTAGGCCATATGGACGTCGGTGACACAACGCTTGACTACTATGACGAACCCATATGGGCATTGGTCCTTAGTACAATTATGTAACATTTTACATGCTAGAAGTTGATTATAAAACCAAAGTGATCTATAGATAACTTACAAGATTAGAATTCCCCATATTCGTAGGTGGGTAGAATAGTTACCATAGATTTATTGGGGAGCAACATCCTTGGTAGTCATATCCATTTCAGGATATTCACCTTAAATAGGTAGGTTGGTCACATGGTGAATGGTTTCTTCATCATGGGGTACTTCCCTCCCAACTAGAGGTAGCCGCCATTCATTCAGGCAAGTAATAGGCAGGTGCATAAGCTGATCGGACCATTGTGCCCAAAGTGAGGGAAGTCTAGCAGGGAGAGGAATCCTTCCTAGCAAAAAGGTTGGCCCATTCCTTGATGAGTGTGAGGGACTTTCCTTCTGTATCGCAAACATTGCAAGCATAGTGAGCAAATGCTAGAGTGGGGAACTTCTCAAAGTCATGGATATCATAATCGACAAAATGAACCTCATATATCTGTCTTATTTTGGATCTTGTGAATGTGAGATGCAAAGGTAAGGCCTTGTCCTCTGGTTGGCAGTTGTTGGAACTTCAAGGTTTTCTTTTGCTCTGAGTTAAACTGGAGGAAGACATGGAAAGCCTAAGATGGGCATAGAATGAAGGTTTTGTTGATAGGAAAGGCAACTGACTCTAAATTGTAGTTTGTATAATGGGTTATATAAAAGGTAATTTAGGGTATGTCTTATACTGGGAAGAAGGTGAAAACATATGAATGAAATAGTAATGAAAAAGGAAGCAAGTTTCCCAAGGGGTACTATGGGCTAGTTGGAGGATATACGGGCTATGAATGTGAGGGAATTTTGGCATGTGTGAGTGTACTATATTGTGGTACTGTGGGTGGAATCATGGCTAGATAGAGGTATTTTGAGTTGTCATGACCGTCAATTGTAAGGTTGTCCACCAGAGAAGTAGCAAGGGAGAAATTTCACTTAAATAGTTAGTTAACCACTACCATATTTCATGTATGGGGAGGGCCATCGTATTTATGGATAGGACTATCCATGGGAATATCACCATCATGAGATTTGATGGGCTCAGGGTGATGGGCCCTAGTACAATATTATAACTTACCATATGGATGCATAGAGACTGTAGTAAGAGACGTCGTGAAAGTTTCTTGCACCCCTCCACATGGTTTTTTTTATTCGACTGATTAGTGGTCGCAATCCTCCCCCATCAATTATTTCCTGTGTAAGGCATGAGGGGGAGTTGGGATGCTAAGAAGACTTTTTTCCTTTGAAACTTTTTAGGAGGCTCTCGGAGTTAGTGAGGACACAAGGGATAGATTTTTGTAGAGATCCATTGTTCTTTGGAAGTACACTTATATATTTGGGTCCATGCTAGTGAATTACACCCATAGTACCCATAAAAGCTACGATATTGCACACTCTTCTTCATAGAGATGTGTGCGCACCTCCTGGTTGACACCTCATAAATAATATTATGCCATCTATCCAAGGCATATTTTGAATTTGTGTCATATGACTTGACACTCCTCCAACTTAATTCTCCATTTTTGGTGGGGTTGATGTAGTCCTCCCTATGACTCATGACCTTGTAAATATTCTTGAATATTGATCTCTACGCATCTTCATCGATAGGCTCATTGTAGTGGTCACCTTCATATGGAGAAGTCTCCTTTATATGGATCTAGGGGAGTGACCATGCATAGGGTGTCAATCTTAAATGACATTTGACACTTTTTCAAGTTCAACACCACATTGTTATCAAAATCCCAGTCGATCCCTAGAAATGTAGGGTATGTATCCAACTCATTCATGATTTTAATGAATTCAAAGTCGACCTTCATTTTTAATCCTTATCTATTCACCTCAACCTACTCCAACTATCCGACGGGGTAGATCTTATACTGGTTGGTGTTGGTTGTGGAGCCTGATTATCTACCTGATGCAGAGGTTCTTTGCTTTCAGCCGTGTCTATACCCCATGAAGTATTTACACCCCAGAAGTATGTACACTCTTCCACGCGGGGGAGTGCAGAGGGGGGGTA
>JASDQU010507803.1:12823-36697 GCA_032191745.1 Picea mariana | reverse complement strand
TTAGATGGTGTATTTTAGTGAACTTGTGTAAATGTCACAAGTGAACAATGTTTAGGTGACAATAGATTTTCCCCTAATGTGTGCAGTTAAAATGAAAGCATATGACTTGAATACATTATAGATTTATTTTACCATGCTCTGAGAGGACCAAGGAGGGATATAAGTGTACAAGGAATGAGGATCATCCATAGAAGAGACCATGGAGTACCAACTATAAACAATGAATTCAAAAGGCGATGGGTGTATAAGATCTCAATATCGATGAGGTAGGCATACCCATACTCATTGAGATATCTCATAACAATGATACAATGGTGTGCGCAACATAAAGGGGTTGAGCAAGTGAGACAAAATGAGGTACCACCTATCAACAATGAAGTCAAAAGGTGATATTTGTAAAAGATATCAATAGAAAATGGGATTCAAAGATACGAAATAAGCTAGATGAAGGGAAGCTCATAACAATGGCTCTATGAACAATGGAACCAAGGAAATAAAATCCAAGGAAATGTAATTGAGGCTAGATCATCAGAATATCTATGAATCTCAATGGTGTAATTATAGTATGGAGTATACAATATGAGATCCTACCAAGTATGAGAGCAATGAGGACACTTGTTGGGTTTTTATATTCTTTGCAGTAAAAAAACAATCAACTGGCTAGCTAGTTGAGGTGGATCATGTGGGTGAATGTTCAACTGGATGGACAAGTCAAGTCGACAGTTAATTCAAAGGTTGAAATGTAAACCATCAAGAGGTCAACAAGAGGTAGAGTGGCAGCCTCCAGGAAGATCGATTGAAGCTTCACTAGTTTGTAATTGAATGAAGTTCGACAGAGAGTCGACTTTAACAAAATCCCAAGATTCACGAGATTGCAACCAATCATCTACATGGATATGTAACCATTTTTGGGAACCATGAATTAAGGTTTTTCATCTTGTAAATCTTATAAATATGGCGTGACGTAATACTATAAAATGTGATTTGAAACTCTTAAATGAGTGGTGCGTAATGGTCATGTAGATGTAAGTTGAATTCGATGCAAGGTTGTTTTTGTGTAAACTGAAGAGAATAGGATGATTATTGTGTCTTAGGTGTGTACCAAGGCTATTCATTTAACTCTTTATTATATAAATGAATAAGACAACAAGAGAGTGGGAGTCACTCAGGGATTGTTATTTTTCCCGATTAAGGGCTTCTAGAGTAAAATATTTGCATACTGAGTGATTGTTAGTGTTAACGATTTTATTTGATTATGTATTCTCTTTTTTGGTCGATTTAATTTGAGTGTTGCTTCTCTACAAGCGATTCTAAATCTTGTTTTGTTTCTTTGTACAAGTCATATCAGAGAAAGGTTAAGAATATCTTGGATATAAGCTAAACCTAGGTCCAATGGGTGTTATAAGGTAGTGATCTTTAATTTGTGCTTGAAAGAATAGAAATTAGTTCTAGGAAGAGATAAAAAAAAAATAATGGCTAGAATTTTGAGTTGTGGAAGCTTAAAATGGAATATCTCATTGTAGATCAAGACCATTGGTTAGTTGTGATTCTTGGAAAAATTAAGATAGGTATTTTGAAGGAACAATGGTATAAACTGGAAAGAAGGGAAAGGAGTTCAATTTGACTTTGTCTTGTAGACTCAGTACTACTGAATGCCTCAGGAGAAGAAATTGAAAAGAAGTTGTGGGATAAGTTGGGAAGCTTGTACCAGTTCAAATCCCTGGAAAACAAGTCATTTATTCAAAATAAATTGTATCTTCTGAGGATGCATGATGGTAGCTTAGTACAAAATCACTTGAATACATTCAATACTATGATAAGCCATTTATTGTCTGTGGATATTAAAATCACTGAGGAGGAAAAATGTATCATATTGTTGTGTTCTTTTCCAAATTCATGGGATAGTATAGTCGTGGCTATTGGGAGAAACACAACCACATTAATTTTTAAAGATGTTGTTGCATCTCTATTATCATAATAAATTAGGTGGAATAACATGGAAAGATCGACCAAGGATGCATTTATGGTGAAAGGTCAACCAATCGACAGTGATAAAGGTAATTTTTTTGGTCAACAATCTAAGTTGAAGGGTTGATCTAAATACCCATTTCAGTCAACGAGAAGATGCCAGAAGTGTGGTAAGTTAGGAATTTATACAAAAGGGACTGCAAGTCAAAGGGTGGTCAGAAAATTTCTTGATATGATAGTAATCAATCGACTAAAGGAAAAACTTCTCCAAACAAAGGAGGATATTTGTATCTAGTGTCAAATAGTACATAGTCATAGCATGATGTTTGGTTGATTGAATTAGATGCATATTTTTATATGACACCTCATATAGAGGATATGTATTCTTGGGGGACGAATCGACAACCAAAATTTTTAGATGAAGAAGAGTCTGAATGATGCTACAAGATGGGAGGAGAAGAACCCTTCTAGTTGTGCTACATATTCTAGGTTTGGAAACAAATCTAATATCTATCATCAAAATGAGTGATTC
The DNA here is from genome assembly GCA_032191745.1 of Picea mariana. Lineage (NCBI taxonomy): Eukaryota > Viridiplantae > Streptophyta > Pinopsida > Pinales > Pinaceae > Picea > Picea mariana. The sequence goes on along the minus strand of JASDQU010507803.1, from coordinate 34,197 downwards.
AGGTGTGCACACTTTATTTCATAAGGATTCATGCAAAATGGTCAGGGGAGCGATGTTATTAATGAGAGGAGTTCATATTGGAAACCTATACAAGTGGTTGGGGAGCATCAACTCGACTAGATGCAACATCATTTTTTTCTATGAAGTGGACTCGAATGAATCTCAAATCAACACAGGTCGACTCAAATCCTACCGACTTGATTGTTCATAATATAGTCCACACGGTCATGTTATGGCACCAAAGGATGTGACATATTAGGGAAAACAAATTCAATCTATGCACAACAAAGGTATGGTTGAAGGTTTTCCATATTGTAATTTAGAAGTCGATTTTTGTGAACATTGAATATATGGAAAAAAAAATGATGTAAGATTCCCATCTCGAGCTACAAGGGGAAAAGGGATCCTGGAATTGATATGTAGTGACATGTTTGGGCATGTTCTGGTCCATCACCAGGTGGATATCTATGTTGCGTTTCCTTCATAAATGATTTCTCCAGGAAGACATGGCTATATTTCTTGAGAAAGAAATCTCATGTTTTCAGTAATTTTAAAGATTTTAAATCTCTTGTGGAAAACCAGACAGAGAAAAATATTAAGGTATTGATAACTAACAATGGAGGTGAATTCCGCGGTAAATATTTTGAGGAGTTATGCAAGAAATGTGGCATAGCATGCCAAAATACCACTCCATATAAATGAAAGGAAATGGAGTTTCCAAGATAATGAACAAGTTGTTGATAAAAAGTCTAGGAGCATGTTTAGTGGTGTCGAGATCACACAAGAATTATGAGCAGAGGAAATTGACACTACACGATATTTTCTAAATAAGTCTCCTTCACCAATGCTAGTCAACTCGACTCCACATGAGGTATGGTTAGGTAAGAATATTTCACTTTCACATCTCATATTTTTTTGTTGTGATGCATTTGTGCATGTTCCCAAGGAAAAGAGGAACAATTTTGACAATAAGGAAGACAAGTGTATCTTCATTGGGTGCAAGGATGGAATGAAACAATATAAATTGTGGGATCTATTTTTGAGGGAAACAATTTATAGTCGAGATGTGGTCTTCAAGGAATTTGTATGATCTTCCATTTTTCAATAGTCTAAAATGAATAAAGAAACAAAGAAGATGGTATTTGAGTTGAGGAATGAATAACATTATGCAGATGATTCAACCGAATCAAATGAAGAGGTGGAATAACTAACTTCGATTGTAAGGAGGTTTGAATGAGTAAGGAAACAAGCTAATAGGTATATTCCACCTAATTTTTGTTATGATTTTTTTTATCTTCCACTAATGATGAGCCCAAGTTAGTTAGGGAGGAATTAAACTTAACAAAGGGTAAACTCTAGAAGGAGGACATGTTTAAAGAAATGGAATTCTTGCACAAGATAAGACATGGGATTTGGTCGAGCTACCTAATGGAAGGAAAACTGTTGGTAGAAAGTGGGTCTTCAAAAAAAATTTGAATGAAACAGGTCGAGTCGATAAGTTCAAAGATGAACTAATAGAAAAAGGGTATTCCCAAGTCCAGGGAGTTGAATTTGGTTAGTTTTTCTCTCCTGTTTCAAAAGTAACTTCCATTAGAGTATTGATTGCTCTTGATGCAACATTTCATATGTGAAATGAAGAGATATAAAAAACAGATGTGAAGAAAATGTTCCTACATGATGACTTGGAAGAATAAATATACATGAAATAGCCTAAATGATTTGCAGTAAAGGGAAAACAATAGTTGGTGTGCAAGTTGAAAAGATCCCTTTATGGTTTAAAAAAACCACCAAGGATGTGGTACCAAAAGTTTTACACATACATCCTTAGTTTGGGGTTTGTGAGAAGGAAGGTTGATCACTATGTATGTTTCAGGGAAGAAGTCAATCATTTCATATATATATATCGTTGTATGTCGATGATATGTTGTTGGTAACAAAAAAAATGAATGATATAAAGGAGGTGAAGATGCAACTATCCTCCAAGTTCGACATGAAGAATATTAGTGTTGCGAACTTCATTTTGGGAATAGAGGTCAAGAGAGATTGGGTAGTTATAAAACTTGGGTTAAATAAAAGAAAGTATATTGAAAGAATCTTGAAACATTTCAACATATAGGATTTCAAACCTCTCAAGGTACCAATTTGTGTGGGGGAATAACTAATAATTTGTTGAATAGTGTCCAAAGACATAAGAAGAAATAGAGGACATGGCACATGTTCCCTATGTTAGTGTTATTGGTAGTATAATGTATGCTATGGTTTTCACTCAACCAAACATTTCTCATGCTATCAGAGTATTGAGAAAGTACATGCCAACACCTAGAAAAGAGCATTGGATGTTGGCGCATAGTTCTCATAGATTAATAGTTACTTTATCATTAAATATAATCTATGCATGACATTATAACATCATATGTGAGCCATACATTCAACATAAACTAGGAAAAATCATAAATTTAAAACACATCATAACACGCAGATTTATGTGGTTCACCCAACTTAGGCTATGTCCACAATGGTTGGCTTATTATATTATTTATTAATAGATTTCTTAAAAATGAAGTTTGCGCTACAAAATATGCAAAAATAAACTCATTCCAAACCTACCTAGTCGTTCTTTTGTAGTGCGAGTTCACTCCTCAGTCATACCTCATATATCTTCCTTCACTCAACTCCCTTACTTAAAATCACTAGGAACTTACACACATATACACACCATGTCTCTCTCTCCAAAGAACCCTTTTACATATTTATACTTAACAATAGGGATAATCGATTTACAAAAGTTGGCAAAGTTTTCCCCCAAAAACCCATTACAAAAGTGGACAAAATGTCCCCAAAACCCAATTGTTTATAGCCATTTTCCACCATTTATGCGTTGCTCCGTCGTGCATCCTTTTTTTGCACTCTTTGAATCCTTGAAGTCGACTCTCGTCACACACTCTATTCGATATTATAATTTCCTTTTACCCTTCGACTTCCTTTTTCACATATCCCAAAACTTATCCAAAATGTCTCTCCAACACTGGACTGTTGTCGAGAGAGTTTTTTCGACACTGCTTAGGTTAGAGATCTTGATTGAAGAAGTTAAACCAATGGATATGTGTTCAATATGTTCAATGGAGATATTAGTTGGATGAGTAAGAGACATGTGTAGCCTTGTGAACAATATAAGTTTAACACATAGAAACCAACCATGCAAGAAAAGAAGAATTATGTTTTCCTAGCCTGTGTTAGGGGATTAGGTTTGAGAAGTAGGCTATGAAGATAAATTACAAAAATCAAAATGCAATTTTCTTGGAAAATAACCCATATTACCATTCCATGATGAAGAATATTGATGTACAATACCATTTGATGAGAGACATGGTGGAAAGTAAAAAGGTGTTGATGGAAAAGGTAGACACTTTAGAAAACATCACAGACCCTTTGACCAACTTTATAAGTGAGGTAAATTTATCTTAGAGTAGAGAGGCAATGGAAATTTTTTCCTTGGGTTATTGAACATAATCTCATATTATCCTATTTATGAAGATAATAAAATGAGTAGGTGAATGTTGGATTGCTATGTTCTTTGCAATGAAAGGACAGTCAATTGACTGGTTGGTCAAGGTGGATTCACTGGGTGAATGTTAGATTGGACACATAAGTCAAGTCAATGGTAAATTTGAAGGTCAAAATTTCAATCGATATGAGGTCAACAGGAGGTCAAATGGAAGCCAACAAGAAAATTGATTGAAGTTCGATTGGTGGTCGAGGAGTTCGTAGCCAACTAAAGTTCAATGGATAGTTGATTGTAAGATGATCATGAGATTCATGAGATTGTAGTCAATCATCTACATGGAGCTGTAACCATTTTTTGGAACCATGAATTAGGGTTTTTCATGCTATAAATCCTATAAGTATGGCATGATGTAATACTATAAAAGGTCATTTGAAACTCTCAAATGATAGGTGTGTAATGGTCATGTAGATGTAAACCAAATTAGTTGCATGATTATTCTTGCGTAATAGAAAGAGAGTATGATGTCGATTATGTCTTAGATGTGGACCAAATTTATTCATGTAAATATTTATTCTATAAATTAATAATACAAAAAGACAGTAGTAGTCTCTCAGAGAATGTTGGTTTTCCTAGTTAAGGGTTTCCAGGGTAAAATATATGTGTACTTTGTGATTGTCATTGTTAAATCTTATGTTTAATTATCTCCTCTCTTTCTTGGTTGGTTTAGTGTGAGTGTTATTTCTCTACAACACTCTTATATTGGTCCAAGGTAACCCATAAAGGAGGTGGATGGGGATCATGGTACATAGGACTAACCCATAGCATAAAGGTGTTGGTGTTGATAGGGGGAAGTACTTTAACTCCCAGAAATAGGAGGAAATCCATAGGCCTAGCATCCAAAGTACAGTAAGTGGTGCTATATATTTGGAATAAAATACTGATGTTGGAACATGTATGGGGATTCCTAAAGTAAAATCCTCTCCTGAGGGATGATATAACTCACACATGTTTAGAAAATTGGTACAATCAACCGAATCGCTAAATTCTCAAGTGTATAACTCTTTGTAGTGTGTTAATGATATGGAGCCAAGAACATGCAAAGTAACCAAGTTGAATAGAAGTGAAGACTCTCCCTACTTGTATTGAGGCACCAATCAATGAGGAATATGATCCCAAGGTACAAAATACTCTAAGAAAAGCCCCTAGTATAAAGGTGTTCAAGTCAATAGGGGAATTCCCACTAGAACCAATTTACTAAAGACTCCTTGAGACTAGCACAAGGTATAAAGTAGGGTGTGACTTATGGAGTTTGACACTGGTGGAGGATGGGAATTAAAAAAAACGAGGACTCAAGGCTTCCCTTATTCTTAGCATAAAAGAAAGGATAACTTGGTAGTGACTAAAATAATTCCATGGGAAACGATTGATTATTGGGAAAAACGAATTTCCAAGGACATATTAGTAAACTACAAGGACAATTGAAGGTCAAAAATCAATAACATTGGATGGGAAAAAATCATGGAGGCGAGAGAAAACTATAGGAGGACTCGAGTGGAACTAGAAAGACTCCACGGGACACAATAATGACTCATCATAGATGCTTTGAACAAGGACCACAAAGGGAAGCTTCCTCTACTAAACTGTATGTTAGAAGTGCGTAAGACCCTCCTAGTATTTCCAAAGGGGTGTCGGGAGGTGAAAAGGGGGTATAGTGTGGGAGAAGCACCAATTCCTCTTGGTATTTAAAAAGAGATGATAGGAGGATTGGAAGGATCTATAGTACTGAAGCAAGAAAAGTTCATCCTTATATTTCTAAAGGGGTCTTAAGTGGGAGCAACAAATCTAACCATTGTGCCGAGAGACATAGTATGTAAAAGGGATATTGAAGGGGAAACAAAAAGGGGATAATAAGGGGTAACAAAGAGATAAACACTCGAGTAACAATCCAGTTGGATGTAATGTAGAAGGTGAAAACTACAAATGGAAGAAACTAGGGGTAGGTTCATTAATGGAAATGTCCTTAGAGTGGGAAAGTGTTGGCATAAAAATGAAGAAGAATGATGGTATTGATGAAGAAGAGGGATTGTGATATGTGATAATTAAACAAATAAAAAACATAAATGAAGTATTCTAAAGAGTAACCTTATCAACATGATGAGAAGAGTTGCATGAGGCTCAAATATGGGATGTATACCAACTAGACTTCCGATCCTAAGGTTGAGAAAATTACATGGGTACCAAAATCAAACAAGGGTAACTATTATAGGGTACCTATTGAAGGAAGGATTTATCACTAGGTACATGGTAAATAGAAAAAATGGAGGGGATAATCCAAGTGAGGGTGGTCCTAAAAGAAACTCCAATGGGAATGAAAGGCAAAGGAAACAAACTAAGGGTAGTTAATCTTGTTGGATATAATGGTATGATATTTTCATTGATGTTAATAGAGTGTAGGTGATGAGATCAAATATCAAGAGAAATAATGTAGCAGGTTGCACTGAAGCCCGAGCTTACACAGAAGAATCCCTTGTAAAGGATCAAGTTACAAAAACCATTAGATTAATTTGGGATCTATTCTGATCGTCAAATAAAATCAAGTGGAAGGACAGGATAAGCAGACCCCATAAGACACAAAGTCTTGAAACCTCCTAAATCGTGAAGTAAACATCGACCGTCAGATCTTGTGAAGAAAATCTGAGTCACTTCTCAGTCGCTAGATCAAGTAGGAGATAGAAAGCTTTGGTACTCTCAAGATTTTCCACTTCAACGATTACTAGAAACAAGTAAGAATCCACAAAATCCTGAAGTAACAAAATAATTTGAACCATCGATCAATACAGAGCTTTGAATGGTTTCCCAGCCATTATATGGAGATTTGATCTAGAGTTAAGCGTTAACTGTCGATCTGGAATGGAAATGTTGAATCATCAAATCACACTAAAGGAAAGAAGATGATCAACTCTGGCACTAACCACTTGGGTGAAATAAGTATGAAACATGTAATTTTACCCAAAGGTCAAAGCCTCAAAGTCATGAATTCTTGTTGGTCATCTAATCAAGAAAAGAAAATATCTACAGTGATAGATCTATTCAACACATAAGTTCTATGAAATTCAAAAATCAGGATGACACATGGCACACCCACTATGGGTCCATGTCATCATAGGTGACATCATCACACCACGTCAGTCTGGGACTACAACCTCTGGGGATAACTAGATTCTCCTACAAACAAAACTACCCGAAGTCACAAATTGATGTTAGTCGTTGATCTAAGATCCACCAAAATATATTCTGATTGTTCGATTGAGTATAATGGAAGGATAACATAAGGTGTACTAACAACTGAAATCAAGCAGTCACCACAACTTTTTGACTTATTCGATAGGTAAACACTCCAGAGGGATTGAACTACCTCAGAGTTTGATTAGCCCAGAGACCCAAAGTAGCGAATAGTCGAATACCCAGAATGCAGGAGGTATTGTTTTCCTAAGCCCATGGTCCTAGCTCATGAACATGTGAAGCTTATTAATAAGGGAAGTGTTGATACGTCAGAGTCTTGAAACATCAAAGTCTCGAAGTGAACGAAGAACCATCCACTCAACTGCATATTAAGTCCCGACCGTCGATTTTTTTGAAGCCTCTGAATAATCCAGGATTGTTCATCCAATAGAAGATTAATTATTGATTGTACTTTGGAGGATTAAATGTACTCCATTTTCCATCCAACGAAAGATGAAATGTACTCTGGGAGGATTAAATGACTGCAAAGGATGGAAGTCCTGAAGGAAAAAGTAACGAAGGAAGCGATAGTTGTCAATCTCACGATTGAATCCTATCCAGTGGATAAGGATAAGAAAATTGTGAGAAATGAGTCTGTTAAAAGAATGATCAGACCATTGATCCAAAATTGTGATCAACGATGAGGATTAAAATATGGGAATAGAATTGCTGAAGTTGTAACACTCTAGAAGATATCACTCCGGTGATAACAATAATTTGGTGAAAATAAGAAAATGTTTGTAGTGCCTAAGCACCGGACAACACGGTCCCATATTTGGACATATGGGGGCTAAAAGAAAAACAAAGGGGATTCACATCTAGCAACTATCCATTCCAGGTACATGAAAATGCACCAGATAATGAAGTAACAACCTGACTCAGATCTGTTGGAGAACTAGGGACGCAGTAGAAGCATGTGAATGATATAAGGAGTTGATCCATACATGTGATAAAATCCTGAGGGCGAATCCAGATTAGTATTCTAATTAAACTAAGAAACTTACACAATAAATTAAATTATTAAAAGGATAATATTATTTATGCTAAAATTAAATGAAGAGGTGCAATGGTTCAAATAAAGAGACACAATGCTTCAAATTCACACCAGTTGGAAGACTATATAAACAAGAAATAATGGTGAGAAGAAAGTTTCCTTGAAGTCCATATCAGAAGATCAAAAGAAGAAGTACAATCCAAGAAGAAAAATTGATGATACTTATGCAGTGAGGGCGGAAGGGAGGAGCAAGCAAGGATTCATATCCTTTACTAAGTAAAGTGTAAAAAGCAAGGTAGTTGATGCTTCCTAGGGTTGGTTCCCTGAAAAACAAGGTATTTGGTTCTTCTTAGGGTTGGTGCCCTAAATACAAGGGAGTTGGTCCTTCCTAGGGTTGGTGGCCTAAAAAAAGGGAGTTGGTGATTCCTAGGGTTGGTTCTCTAAAGAAGGGGATTTGTGTCTCCAAGAGTTGGTGCTCTAAGGAGGATTGGTGTCCTTCACAATCTCATACTAATCTTTATAAAGCCTTGTAATTCTTGTTAATTATATTTATATAATTGATTTTAAATACAATTCCATTAATGATATATTGTGATGATTAATAAAATAACAAAGTAATTACTTATTGCTTAAAAATGTAATATTGATTCACCCCCCTATCAATATTCCAACAATTGGTATTAGAGCAAGTACCTTCAGCACAGTCTAATAACTGGAAGGTAGATCCTGAAATAAATGAATCAACAAGAGGGAATGTCTTCCAAAAAAGAACCATTGTTTATTGGAGGTGGTTATGCTCTCTGGAAAATAAGAATGAAAATCTACCTGTTGGCTCTTGGTTTTGATGTTTGGAAATTTGTTGTAGATGGTTACACTACACCAGCTATTCCGCCCACATATACTACAGGAAATAATATTTTCAATGACAACTCTAGAGAATTAAATTCCATTCTAGGAGGATTAACAAATCCTATATTTGTGGAGGTAATGCATTGTAAGCCAGCTAAAGATATTTGGGACAAACTGCAGGTTGTATATGAAGGAGATAACAAAGTCAAGGAATCCAAACTACAAACCTATAGAGCTCATTTTGAAAATTTGAAGATGAAAGAAGAAGAGAACATTGTTGAATACCTTCACAGGGTAGATGAGGTAGTTAACTCAATCAGAGCAGCAGGAGAAGAACTTACTGATAAACCTATTGTACAAAATATCTTAAGGTCATTACCTATGAGATATCATGCCAAGAGTTCCACAATTGAAGATAGACTAGAACTTGACAAACTCATAGTAGATCAACTCCATGGAATTATTAAAACATATGAGATGCGAACAGGGAATTAAAAACCATCAAAAGGAGAAAAAAACTTTAAGGCATCTAAAACAAAGATGGAGTAGGAGAAAAAGACCAATGAAAAGTTATCAAATATATCTAATGAAGAAATTTCCAACTTCGTGAAGAAACTCATGAAAGGGACTGGGAAATACAAAGGAAACATTCCTCTAATATTTTTCAACTATGGAAAATTTGGACACTTTTCCAATAAATACCCCTATCCTAAGCAGGAGGAAAGTGACGATGAAAGAACCTTCAAAAATCAGAAGAAAAACAAAACCAAATATAAAAGGAAGTTCTACAAGAAGAAGAAAAAATTATTTACCCAAGAAGAAAATAGCTCATCTGAAGAAAGTGAAGAAGAGAATCTAGAGCTTCTATTTATGGGAATGAAAATTGAAGATGGTAATCATTTGGAAGATGAAGAAGAAGTGAGCCTCGAGGAAGGATTCATACATGCAATTGAAGAACTAATAAAATCTAAAAAAAAAAACAAGTTACTAAGGGAACAACTTCTAGAGATTGAATAAGCAACTAAATCAAGAGAAAATGAGGTTTCCAAAACCATTAGTGAGTCATAACAATTGAGTATTAAGTTAAAAACTAAACTCCAAGAAACCAAAATAAAATAAGAAAATTTGAATAAAGAACTCAATGAAAAACAACAAATATGTAATATATTGGAGGATGAAATAGTTCAGCTAAAAGGGAAACTAGAGAAAGAAGATATTCAGTCTAAGTTTGAAAACAACTCAAATATTCTGAACAACATTCTTAGCAGTCAAAGATCATCAAATGATAAGACATGACTAGGATATGATCCCTCTACAGAAGAGAAGAATGACAAAATCAACTATGTGGATTTTCTTAAGAACACCATAAGAAGAAAAGAAAATAAGACAATAACAATACCATTGAAAACTATCCCAAATAAACATAAATTTGCACTTCCTACTAAATAAAAAGATGATGAGAAGAATAAAATCATCATAAGAAATCCCTCCAATAGAAATCAATATATCTTCCTTGATTATTGTTATTTCTGCAAAAAAAATGGACTTAAAACAATACATTATAAATCTTATAGGAAGTACAATCCAAGAAATGTTCAAAGATATGAAAATAATGCAGAAAGAATAAATTGTAACTCCTTCTCTCCTTTACAAGGCTACAATGTTGAATTTTACAAATGAAACAACTATGGTCATTGTTGGGCCTTCATTTTGACGGATAGAAGTTGCACACGTCATATTGAAGACCCTTCATTTTGGCTTTGTTTACCAAAATGAAACTGCAATATGACGTGCACAACTTCTATCCATCAAAACGAAGGGCCCAACAATGATGAAGCTAGTGAATGTAAATTGTCAAAATATGACAAAAGGATAAATATTCCCAACAATCAAAAAGTATGGAAGAAAAAGAAAATAAAGAAAACATAGTGCAATGTATCCCTATATGTGAGAAACCAAGGATGTCAGTGGTATATAGATAGTGGATGTTCCAAACACATGACTAGATATCAAAGAAAATTTCTCAAGTTCAAAAATAAAAGAAAATGAAAAGTAACCTTTGGAGATAATATGTCACCCAAAATACTAGGAAAAGGCACTGTTAGTTTAGGGAATAACAATACCAAAGCAAAAGATGTACTTCTGGTAGAAAATCTCAAGATTAATCTCCTAAGTGTAAGTGAGACATGTGATCAAGGTCACATACTTACCTTTGATTCTCAAAAATGTAAGATCAGAAAAAGGGATATTGGAAATCTAGTAGCAGTTGCACCAAGAACATCTAGCAATGTGTACATCCTTGATGTACATGAAGGAGAAAAGTGTTTTTTAAGTCAAGAAGATGAAAGTTGGCTATGGAATAGAAGTTTGGGACATTTAATATTTGAAAACTTATTCAAATCCAACAATAAGGAGGCAGTAAGGGATCTGCCAAAAGTTATTAAGCCTTCAGATTCTATTTGTAAAAATTGTCAAATAGGGAAGCAAACAAGAGTTAGTTTCAAAATGAAAGAGAATTCCACAACAAATCCATTAGAACTTATTCACGCAGATCTATGTGGAACTACCATACCTAAAAGTATTTATGGTGAACATTATTTTATGGTAATCATTGATGATTACACAAGAATGAACTGGGTATACTTTCTAAAAGAAATATCATAGGCCTTTGATAATTTTAAAACATACAAAGTCCTTGTAGAGAATGAAACAGATCTCAAAATTAAATGTTTGAGATCCAAAAATGGAGGAGAATTCATTTCTAAAGAATTCATTTAATTCTGTATAAATCATGGTATCAAAAGACAATTTTCATCCCCCGGGAGTCCTCAACAAAATGGAGTGGTGGAAAGGAAAAACAGAACAGTTCAATAAGTTGCAAGAACCATGTTAAATGAAGACAGTCTTCCATACAAATTCTAGAGAGATCAAATATACAAAAAAATCCACATACTTAATCGAGCTCAGTTGAGACCCAACCATGACAAAACTCCTTACGAACTATGGTTTGGCAGAACATCATCTGTTAAACACTTTAGAATTTTTGGAAGTAAATGTTACATTAAGAATGATGAAGATTGTTGGATCATGTTGTCATTGATGCCAATGGTTTGATTGATTGATGTCATTGATTGATTTCAAGTGACTGATTGATGTCAAAGGATTGATTGATTGTTAATTGATGTAATATAATATGTATTTTCCTTGATGAGAATGCATAGATGAAGATGGATCAATGAGTTGTCATTGATATGATGAAGATGGATCAATGAGTTTTCATTGATACATGATGAAGATGGATGGATGTGGTTTCATTGGCATATGATGCATTGTTGGAAAAATGTATAGATGACTCATTATTGTCTTATCATGATTGATAAGGTGCACAAATGGATGAACTCCAAAGTGGTCCCCTTATGGTGAAAGCCCTCACAAGAATACACTTTGCGGATTGAGTTATCCTAGAAGAATAGTTGGAGTACCCATGCTCTCATTATTGTCTTATCATGATTTATAAGGTGCACAAATGGATGAACTCCAAAGTGGTTCCCTTATGGTGAAATCCCTCACGGGAAGACGCTTTGTGGATTGAGTTATCCTAGAAGAATGGTTGGAGGACCCATGCTTGTATGTGGAATAACGATATGAAGATCAAGGAAATTATTGGTGAAAATATCTTACATGTATAGTTCTTTTCATGCCATTTCTGGTGGTATGTAGAATTTCACATAACTCCTCACGGTTAGAGAGTTATGGCCATGAGAAGTTGGAGACCCCGGGTTTGGGTAATGGACCCAAGTTTGTTTGATGGGTAACCATATGAGTTATGATATATTTTCAGACAATACTATTCTATATGCATAGTACATGTCATGCCATTTCTGGTGGTATGTGGAACGTCACATAACTCCTCACGGTTTGAGAGTTATGGCCTTATGAAGTTGGAGGACCCTCACATGTCATCTAGAAGCCCCAAAAGGTCAAAGTAGTCAAAGTGGTTTAAGGGATTTTAAAAGGTAAATAATAAAGTAAATTGATGAGTGTACTATAATTCAAAGTGAAAACAAAATAAATTATTTAAATAATAAATTTAATGGAGAAATTAGAAGTGGGTTAACCATAAAATAAGGAAAGTGGGGCCAAGTGACCTAGAAGATGTATTTAAGGAAGCTACTTGGAGAGTATAAATAAGAGGAAAGGCTCTCTCATTTTAAAAACACTTGAGAATATTGAATATCTATATGTTTCTAAGGTAACCAAGGATATCTAAGCTGAAAGTATGAGGAAAGGTGAAGAAAAGAAGGCCAAAATGAAAGGAAGGATAAATTCTTTTGATGGTGCTTTCTAAGGTATGTTATTTACAGGTCATCTCACCATTTTCGCTATAACTTGTTTTATATAATGATTCAGACTGCGAAATTGTTATTCCATTGATAAAACATACCCAAGCATCTGTGGTAAAAAATTCATCTTGTGGGTTGTTGTATTTTGGGAGTTACACTCCGTGGAAAATAGGGTTTGTGGCTAGTCCTGAAACTAGTCAAAAACAAGTGTTTCAGCTACAAACATCATAACTTCTTCATAAAAGATCCAAATTCAGTGAGACCAAATTTTTTGGTTAGGGTATAGTCTTTAGTAATTTGTGTAACAGTTTCATATCAATTCAACAAAAAAAAATTGTGGGCCACGCTCTACAAGGTCCCTCTCTAGAATAAGCCAGAATTCAGCAAGGTATGCCATTTTTGTTATAAAGCCTTTTATGAGAGGCTCCAAGTAGTGCCACCTGGAAATATTGCATAAAATACACTGAATAAAATTGTGTATCAGTTTTAGAGCTTTATTCATTACAGGTACAAAGTTATGATTATTTCAAGTTGGGGTTGTTGACTAATCCAAAACTAGTCATGGTTGAGACAAGCAGTTGATGAGTTGGCACATACATGATGTGTATAGTTGATGATGTTGGTACATATTGATGAGTCCTTTTTTGTTTTTATTCGACACGTGATTGGTATATATTTGGTACATGGTTAGATGCACTTGTTTATGGTACAAGTTGATTATAGGTTGTTTGTCACAGGTTGGTGCATGGTTGATGCACTTGTTTATGTTGACAGATTGATATCTTTTGAGGATTTTTGCCTCATCTCAATTGGTGCTAAGAATGTAAGATGAGTCTTTCATATAGAGCTGGTGCTTTTGTAGAGTTGTATTCTATTCAGTTGTTGTTGAAAAACCCCCGGATTGAAGTCCATAATAAAAAGAAAACTTGTACATACATCTTGTGTTCTTTGTGTTCCTTATGGATATGATTCGTTGATGATATGTTGTTGATATGTATTCACACCTAACTGATTATAAATGACAGCAATGAGTAATGAGTAAATTTTGAATGTTAACCAAGGAGTTTTTGTGTAAGAGGGAAGTTTTGGGAAAAAGATCCCCACACTCATTCACCCTCCCCCTCTAAGTGTGGTAGATGTGTCCAACTGAAGATAATGTAGGAAATTTTGATCCAATATCTTATGAAGGCATGTATTTTAATGTTATTCACCTAATAAGAAATCATATAGATGTTATAATCTTAGACTACTAAAGATAGTGGAAAGTGCCAATATAAAGATAGATTATTTAAAAATAAAGAAGAGTGTATCCCAACACATATCAAAAATTGATACAAAAATATCAGCAAGAAGATGATGATAATGAAACACACGAAAATGAACCATATACCGATGAAGAAGACAATGAAGAAACGCCCTTTCCAAAAGCTCCATCCAAAAGAGTTCAAAAGAATCATCCTGAGAGTCAGATAATTGGAGATACAAATGCAGGAGTAGAAACAAGAAGGAAACTCACATTTAACTCAAAACAAACAATGTTGTCTATGATAGAACCTAAATCGTATAAAGAAGCCAGCAAAAGTAAAAATTGGACAAAGGTAATGAATGAAGAACTTCACCATATAGAGAGCAACCAGACTTGGGAATTAGTTCCAAGACCTAAGGAGCATGTGGTAGGAACTAAGTGGATATTCAAGAAAAAACTAAATGAAAATGAGGAGATTATAAAGAAAAATCGAAATTAGTTTGCAAAGGATATGCTCAAGTAGAATTTATTGATTTTGAAGAAAGATTTTCTCCAGTAGCAAGACTAGAAGTCATCAGAATGTTCCTGACATTTGCATGCTTCAATAATTTCAAGATTTATCAGATGGATGTCAGGTCAACATTTCTTAATGGAACTCTAGAAGAAGAAGTATATGTTGAACAACCAGAAGGATTCATTCTAACATAAAATCAATGCTATGTGTGTGTTGGATCATGTTGTCATTGATGCCAATGGTTTGATTGATTGATGTCATTGATTGATGTCAATGATTGATGTCAAGTGATTGATTGATTTTAAAGGATTGATTGATTCATGATTGATATAATATAATATGTATTTTCCTTGATGAGAATGCATAGATGAATATGGATCAATGAGTTTTCATTGATATGATGAAGATGGATCAATGAGTTTTCATTGATACACGATGAAGATGGATCCTTGTGGTTTCATTGGTATATGATGCATTGTTGGAAAAATGTATAGATGACTCATTATTATCTTATCATGATTGATAAGGTGCACAAATGGATGATCTCCAAAGTGGTCCCCTTATGGTGAAAGCCCTCACGAGAAGACGCTTTGCAGATTGAGTTATCCTAGAAGAATGGTTGGAGGACCCTTTCTCTCATTATTTTTTTATCATGGTTTATAAGGTTCACAAATGGATGAACTCCAAAGTGGTCCCCTTATGGTGAAATCCCTCGCGGGAAGATGCTTTACGGATTGAGTTATCTTAGAAGAATGGTTGGAGGACCCATGATTGTATGTGGAATAATGAGATGAAGATCAAGGACATTGTTAACTATCGTAGATGGATAGTGCTTTTCATGCCATTTTTGGTGGTATGTGGAATGTCACATAGCTACTCATGGTTTGAGAGTTATGGCCTTACGAAGATGAAGGACCCCCACATGAAGGCTTGAAGCCCCCAAGGTCAAAGAAGTCAAAGTGACCTAAAAGAAGAAATCATTATTTAAATGATAACATAAAGTGACAAATTAAAGGTGGATTATTTAAATAATAAAGAGAAGTGACAAAATCAAGAAATGATAAAGTAAGGTGACAAAATCAAGAAGGAATATTTATGGAAAGTGGTTAACCCTAAAAATAAGGAAAATAGGTTAAGTGACCTAAAGGAAAAAATCATTATTTCAATGATAAAGTAAGGTGACAAAGTCAAGGTGGATTATTTAAATAATCAAGAGAAGTGAAAAAATCAAGAAATGATAAAGTAAGGTGACAAAATCAAGAAGGAATATTTAAATGATAAAGTATTGGAGAACGTTCTATTTATGGAATGTGGTTAACCCTAAAATAAGGAAAATAGGTTTTAAGTAACCTAGAAATGGTTTAAGTGACCTAAAAATGGGTTAAGTGACCTAGATGATGAAATTATAAATAAGATAACAATGGCCTCTTGTAGATCATCCCTTTTGTGGATCAATGGAGAGCTTCTTGTGAGAATATCTTTTGGAGTATTGATGGAGAGCTTCTTGTGAGAGCTTCTTGAGCATTTTCGGTGTGTAAAACTTGAGCATATTGAATATTTATAGGTGACTGAGGTGAGCCGGAATTGAAGGGAGGATAAATTCTTTTGATGATGTTTTCTAAGGTATTCTATTTATAGGTCATCTCACCATTTTCGCTATAACGTTTTTTATATGATGATTCAAACCATGAAATTGCTATTCCATTGCGAAAACATACCCAAGTATCCATGGTAAAAAATTCATCTTGTGGGTCATTGTATTTTGGGAGTAAACTCCATGGAAAATAGGGTTTGTGGCTAGTCCTAAAACTAGTCAAAAACAAGTGTTTCGGGTACAAACGTCCTAAAGTCTTCATAACATATCCAAATTAAGTGAGACCAAATGTTTTGGTTAGGGTACAGGCTTTAGTATGTTTTTTAATAGTTTGAGATCAATTAAATGAATATTTTTTGCGAGCCATGCTCTACAAGGTCTCTCTCTAGAATAAGCGAGAATTTAGCAAGGTATGTCATTTTTGCTATAAAGCCTTTTCTGGGAGGTTCCAAGTAGTGCCACCTGGTGGAATTGCACAACACACACTGAATAACATTGTGTATCAGTTTCTGATCTTTATTCATTACAGGTACAAAGTTATGATTATTTCAAGTTGGGGTTGTTGACTAATCCAAAACTAGTCATGCTTGAGACAAGGAGTTGATGAGTTGTCACATACGAGTAAAATCATGAAGATGGATAACACTTTTGCTTGTTTTATGACAAAAAAACTGTATTTTCACAAGTTCTTCAATTTCCGGCATACAAAAGTATTTTTTTTATTTATAATTTCACTTTACAGTAAAAATAAAACTTGTGAAAAATTTTGTTATCTTTCGAATGACTATTTTTCAATTTTTTTTTATCAAGATTTGATATGTCAATTTGACAATTGTTTAACAGTATGTTCCTTAAACATGAAAGGAATGATAATGAGTTATTGTTTTCCACAACAATGTATCTATTATTAAACTTATGTTTTTAAGAAATGAAATATACTGCAACAATCTACAGATAATCTATTTTATTATGACTATAATTTTGAATCTAACGGATGAATATTATAATTTCTAGAATTTTTTTAAGTTGACCAAGATGAAAACGTTGCAGATTTTAAACACATGTTTTTCTACACCTTGTATCTATCTTAATTTTTACTTAAAAGTAAAATCTAAAAATACCCTTTTGAAAAGAACAATTTAAGGATTATGAATATAAATTTTTCATAATTTTCCACGGTGTATTTTTTAGAGATATGGATTTTTCATTTCACCGAATCATAATCTCACCTAAAAATTTTATGCAGTAATTTTTTTATAAAATTAAATAAAATTAGATAAAAACAATGAAAATGAAGACACGCTATACCCAATGAAAGTAGATTCAATTTTAAAAATGTTGGTATCAATTTTGAAACTAAATTCTGAGTATTTGTAGGAGTTCTCTACCTCCAAAGATGAAGTAAGATGGAGAGAATTTGCAGTTTCCTGCAAACAGTCCCATTTTCATGTTTTCGGTCGAAACCTAGTTTTTAACAGAATCCGTTAAAAATAAACGTTTCAGCCGAAAAGTATTTTGGCCGAAATATGCTAACCACGGGAAAATCATTCATCCGAAACACATTGTACATGAATTTCAAGGGTGCCGTTAAATTTGATGTGCAAATTTTCAGCCGAAAAAATTCCTAGCAACATTTTTTCGGCTGAAAAATTGCCGCTATAAATTTTGGAGATCCGATTGTCACGAAAGTGTTACCCAGCTTCATGATTTTACCCATACATGAGGTGTATAGTTGATGATGTTGGTACATATTGATGAGTCATTGTTGATGAGTAATGAAACATGATTGGTATATATTTGGTATATGATTGGATGCACTTGTTTATGGTACAAGTTGATTACAGGTTGTTTGGCACAGGTTGCTGCATGTTTCATGCACTTGTTTATGTTGACATATTGATATCTATTAAGGATTTTTTCCTCATCTCAGTTGGTGCTAAGAATGTAAGATGAGTCTTGCATATAGAGCTGGTGCTCTTGTAGAGTTTTACTCTATTCAGTTGTTGCTGAAAACCCCCCGAATTGAAGTCCATCATAGAAAGAAAAATTGTACATACATCTTATGTTCATTGTGATCCTTGTGGAGATGATTTGTTGATGATATGTTGCTGATATGTATTCACATATAACTTATTATAAATAACAACAATGAGTAAAGAGAAAATGTTGAATGTTAACTAAGGAGTTTTTGTGTAAGAGGGAAGTTTTGGTAAAAATATCCCCAAACTCATTCACCCCCCCTCTAAGTGTGGTAGGTGTGTCCAACAATTGGTATCAGAGTGGGCCTTCACTACAAGCCTTAACAAGCTTGAAGGAGATCCATAGACACAAAAATGGATGATGAAATACCAATCCTTGATGAGGAAAACTATTCTACTTGGAGAATAGAGATGAGAGTGTATTTGAAGACAATGGGAGCAACAATTTGGAAGGCAGCCATTGGTGGATCAATTCCGTTGAAGAACAAGTCAAAGTTTGAAGCTCAAAGGGAAGGAAAGACAAATGATTCATTGGATCTCAAGACCATTCTTATTGGACTTTCAAGCCCTATCAAAGAGAGCATGGGACAATGCACTTCTGCCAAGGATCTATGGCTAAAGCTAGAGGAGACATATCAAAAAAAGAAAGAATATGTTGAAAACCACTCCCTCAAAATGATCAAACGTAAAGAATCTCTAAATCTTGATTGCATATGTGATGATTTTAAAGGAAAAGAATCAAGGGATGATATTGGCAAGAAGGAAGATATTGAAGATACTTCAAATGAAGGTAAAGAATATCCAAAGACTCTTGATTGCATTGATTCAAAATGTGATGATGTTGATTTTTTCTCAAGTGAAGAAGATGATCTAGAAACAGTTTGTGTAAAGTTTGATGATAGTTATCCCATGGAAAGAATAGAAGAAAATCTATTAGAACTTCAAAAGGAAATTGAAGAGGGTTTATATATATATAGAGGTGATCATTTTTATACACACTATAACTATCTTTTGGATAACAGTAAAAATTTTCTTAGGAGGAGTAAAAGGTACATCTTGATGTTAAAGGAAATTCTCAAAGAGAGAAATAAGACTCAACTAGAAGAAAAGGAAGAAGAAATCACAAGACTAAAGAATGAAAAAGAAAATGTGAAGGTAGATGATGAGATTAGCAAAAATTTTGAAACTATTTTCCATCTCAAGACCCAAATTGAAGAAGCCAAAAGAATAGAGGAACTATTGAAGAATCAAATAAATGAAAAGGAAGAGTCATGTTGTAAGGTAGAATTTGAAATTGTTGACCTTAGAAAGAAGGTAGAAAATTCAAACAAATTCTTGAATAGCTCACTAATATTGGATGAGATCTTAGAAAGTCAAAGATCACCATATGATAAATCAGGTCTTGGATATAAAGGAGAAGATACACATGCTGAAGAAAGCACCTCAAAGAAGCATGAGGTAAATCCATGAAAGAAGGAAGACAATGTTGGAAAGAAACCATCTACACAAGGCAAGGAAAATTTCAAAAGAACTAAGTAAGGAAGACATCACGAAGCTATTCTTGGGACACCAAAGCAAAGGTATGAAATTATTTTTCATGGGCATTATTATTCATGTAATGGATATGGTCACAAATCTTTTGAATGTAGATCTTATGAAAGGAGATATAATGGAATATTTTATAACACCATGAGGTGTTGGAGATTTGATCAAGTAGGACACATTGTTGTTCACTGTAACACTATGAGATGCTACAGTGGTAGTGGATTTGTCCACAAANTATTCTTGGGACACCAAAGCAAAGGTATGAAATTATTTTTCATGGGCATTATTATTCATGTAATGGATATGGTCACAAATCTTTTGAATGTAGATCTTATGAAAGGAGATATAATGGAATATTTTATAACACCATGAGGTGTTGGAGATGTGATCAAGTAGGACACATTGTTGTTCACTGTAACACTATGAGATGCTACAGTGGTAGTGGATTTGTCCACAAATCCCATGAGTGTTGGAACACAAGAAGAAAGTCCATGACGAGAACTTCAAATAGCATGGCTAGAACAAGGAATGAAGTAAGGAAAGGAGACATATTTGAAAATATGGATGCTCAGAGCTCAAGTTTTGAGGAGCAGGGACATCTACAAAAGTGGGTGAAGAAGATAGAGCATCTAGAACAGAATGAAACAATGAAGGGAAGCTTAAGTAAGTCATATATTGAAGCATACACGGGTGACAGTGGTATCAGTCGTGTACATACGCAGGATGACCTTGTATAAGTCACGTACATACATGAGTTGTTGTGCAGCAGACCGTGTATACGTGGTAAAGCCTTGAGAAAAAGTCTATGCACATGGATTGCAACTTGATGTGATGGTATAACACTTTGTTGTAGGGTATGACATTGTTTGTTGCAGGTTCTGAGACTATTTACTATAGGTTTAAGTGTTCATCTATTGGATTATGTAAAATAAAATATTGAGTTCATGACACTAACCCATGAGTATGGATTGATGTTGATCTATTGGTGTACATGGATGGTACATATTTGAGTTTCATTGATACATCTTATGATGTATTATTGGAAGCATATGTTGATATCATGGTGCATGCATTTTTCATGTGGATTGGGATACATATTGGGACATATGGTTGGTGAGTTTATGAGGTGATCATGTTGTACATCATTGTTGATCTATAATTGGAAGAGACACCTACTAGCAGTTTGATTGGCACATGTTTTATGGAGGATTTGGCATACATATATGGGATTCATCATTTTGTGGTATTGGTGCATTGTAATGTACATGTTTGGTACACTCATAGATGGAATATGCTTGATGATACTACACCATTGGTACTACTTGATTAGCACAATAATTGGCATTTTTTTGAGATACATGATTGTGGCACTTGGTTCATGATGGAGTCATATCATGAGTGATATGATACATTGTTTGGCATGTTGGTGGATGCACATGGTTAGCATATTGGTAGATGCACATGTTGGCATGTTGATAAAGGCATATGATTGATACATTCCATGGATGATATCTTTTGGCACA
>JASDQU010507802.1:17952-41312 GCA_032191745.1 Picea mariana | reverse complement strand
AATCTTTTGCTGCATCAAAGGGACTCTGATGTGTGGTAACAGCACAGTGATGAACCATTCTTTGTTCTGTTCATTGGGGATCTGAAAAGTTAATCGGCCTATTAGGGTCTTGAATCTCTAGTCGAACTCCCAAACGGGTTCTGTTTTTTTTTTTTTGATCTCTTTTAGATCTGTAATACATTGTGACTCCGACTTAGGTTTCTTAAACTCTGCAATCAGTGCATTCTTGATCTCATTTAGTGGCTTAGGCTACACTAGTCCTTGGATAAGTTTCATGTACCATCTCAGTGCGCGGTCCCTTAGCGTAGTGCTGAACTGGGTTCTCTTGATGGCTTCATCGGTGATACTTTTAATATTCCATACTACTTCACATAGAAACCAATGTTGATCTGGATCTTCAGATCCATCTCCTCTAAATATAGGGAGCCTCATTTCATCTGCCATAGAGCTTACTAGGCTTCTTGTCTGAGTAGATATTGAGTACCAGTAACAGTGCTCTGAGGACTCTGGTGGTTCTGACTATTCTGACTGTTAGGTACTGTTGAGACAATAGGAAGATTAATGTTACTTACTTCAATAGTCCGCACAGTTCCTGAGGTTTCTGGCTCTCTTTGGTGAAGTTCTTCAGCTTCCCCTTCTTCTGTTCTGGTGGGCTCTGAATGTTCTTCGTCGGTTAGATCTACCTCTTCTCCATTGTAGAAACTCTCTTCTCCGTAGTTTTTCTTAAACAAGTTCCCAAGGTGAACCCCTCGGAATACTTTCCCACTATGCATATTTTCTACTTCTGTGTCACTGTCATTGTCCGAGCTCTTGAACATTAGCCATTTCAGGTCTGACCAATCTACTGTATCTTCAAGATGTGTTTTTCATGCAAGAGCATCTTGATTCTCAGCTTCAGAAAGTGCAAAAATTTTCCTCTGGGTCCTTTGAAAAAGTATCTCTCGGCTTGGCTATATGATTATGTTATGTCAACAGCAAACTCGATGATATACCCTCTAATGGTACTATCAAACCAATGATCTATTGCTCTGGATACAGCATTGTCAACTCTCTTGACCTTTTGGATCAGTGTCGGTGTCCAAACCACAGGAGGTCTAGATATGATATCGAACTAGGTATCGGCTAACCTAGCCAACCACTCAAACAACTCCTGGTAGATTCCTCCAAAGAAGATCTCGTGAATGTCAGTGAATATGTATCTTTGTAGCCAATCTTCAGTACTCAGTTTAGGGTTCTTGTTCTGGGCTTCATCGAAGTCCCTCTCTTGATCCTCTATCCACTTTTGAATATCGGTCTTTGATGGGAACCACCTTGACATTCCCTTAAAAAGATTCATGTCCCAGCAACGGAACCATTTGTTGGCGCAGGGGCAGACCCAGGGTTCACTCCAAGAGCACGCCAACAAGCCCTAGCTACTATCCCTTTCGGCAACACCTGCGAAGCAGGTGCAATCTCACCCGGAGCAGCTAAGAGGGGGGTTGTAGGATAGAGATGTCTACAACCAGGGGAATATCAAGTGGAACTAATACAACAATAATGTAGCATTCCTGTGTCACTTATCAGCTTGATCTACTATGCACAACTATAGATCTGATTTAACACAATAATGAAAATGATAGCATAACAATGACAAGAATCCAAGTATCAATCACACATACAACACAAAATTTACATGGTTCGCCCTCTCTCTAGGGCTACGTCCACATAACTATGCTTATGATATATTAAGATAAAGATTAGAGTTCTTATCTGCGCTCTGGTCAGCAAATCCTCCCTCTTCTTCTCTCTTTCTCTCCCCTTCCTGCGCACCCCGCTGCAGGATCTAATCTTCCCACCCAGCTGAATATCTTACAATACTAGAAGGATCTCACTCTCAGCACTTCTTTCTCTCATAGTACAATAATCTCTCAATCAACCACAATCAATAGCAATACCCAATGCTACTACTGACCCGACCTAGGTCCTCTCGACCTATATTTATACATTACAATCCCTCACCGATAGTCTTAGGTCGAAACCTAGGTGTCAAAACCCTAACTACCCAAAACCATAGGTGTCTAAAACCCAAGGTCAACTTGACTCGCGTTTTCCGGGCTTCATCAGCCTGTCTTTTCTTCCTCATCGCGCGGTGCTCCAAAGCATCCAATAGTGGCTTTCTCTACTTGCTAAGTTGTCCACGATTATTTTCTCTTGTTGATCTGTCATCTCTGATCTCCTCATTCAACGACTTGCTTTTTTGTACTTCGCTCCATCTTTTCTGCTCTTTTGCTTACTTCGACCCAATGACAGTCAGTATGTTTTCTGCGCAGTTCTCGTTTTACCTTTTCTTCCTTGATCTTTGCTTCCTTCCATAACCAAGGGCCAACAATAGGTTTCATCCTTCAAGGTGTCGCCTCATGCCTCCAAAGGAAACGTTCACCATTTATCTGCTCCCAGGGTGTGGGTCATGGCATCCAACCTGTGGGCGTCTTGCCCTAATGAAGGCCCAAGCTAGGCTTTTTCCTCCAAATCGTCCATAAAGCGAGGTCCTGCAAAGACAAATGAATGCGCCCTCCAAGGGTCTCAAGTCAAATGTATCATTCCAAGTAAAATCACATTTAATACAAGAGCCACTTAAACATGTGCATAAAAACTACCTTATCAAATTAAACATGTTCTCAAAGACCCTATGCAACTTGTCAAGTTTAGGCATGGGAGGGTTGTCATGGTGATCTATTGGGTGATTCATTCCTTAGGTTGAGTGTTTCCTAGGTGGACCCTCTCTAAGGCATGTAAAGAAGATGAAGTGTATAGGGGTGAAACTTTTGGGCATGGGACTCATGACATACAAGGGTTCGTATTGTCTCATTTATGGGTGCCTTTGTAGAGGGTGTGTTGCACCTTCGTTCTCAATGCATCCTTTTTCCAAGCACATTTTATCACCATTAATTAATTAAAGTCCAGAACAATTGGGTACTATAAGACATGGAAATAAAAGAGTATTGCAACGTCACTTGAAGTTAGAGGTACACAGAGTGCCATATGCATGTAAAGAAAGGGATATTGCAAAAGTGTACACACCTCTATAAGCGAGACATATATATAATGTGATTTTTCTTTTTTAAGTCTTCAATTTTTTAAGAGAAACGTTTCATTGTTCTCAAGACCTCTTTGGGTGAGGATCTCGAAGGTTATGATTTGGATTTTATCTTTTGCTAGCTACATTTCCCTCTGGGCCTTCAGCCCATTCTTCCTATGAAATTAGGTACAATCCCTTCTTGGGTCAGTACACCTAAAAATCCCAAAAGATGAGGAGATGAAAAGGATGAAGTGTGGAAAATGATAAGTATGATCGGGAACTATACAATGACTCATTAAGGAGACCTCCCAGTGGAAAAATGTCCCCAAGGGTGACCACTCACTAGGGCACAATGTCAATGACCAATGAAACAAGGCAAAGAGCATAATTTCCATGCAAACGTTCTATAATCAAGAGCAGCTTTAAATGCAACATGTTCAAATGCCTCAAGTATTAAAGTGACACTTACCACAATACTTGACTTATACTTCCTGGAGCAAGACCCTTCAACTTCTGAAAATAGGTTGATTTGGTGAATGCCATCATGATGAACCAGAGAAGTATGATGGTGAAGAAAGTCTTCATTTTTGCAAGTGGACATCACAAGTCACTCCATCCCTTGGCACTCCATGTCTGCAACCTGAGGGCCTCGAGACATCATCTCCTTAGTTATCCCTAGAAATGGGGGATAACAAGTTCAAAATCCATTTAATGACCTAGATGTAAGTTGGGTGTTGGAGGTGCAAGACATTAATGATATATCATGATTTTGGCATTCTCATCTTAGTATCTCCCTAATAAATGGAAGACATAATGGGTTGATGATCAAAGAGGGTAAGCTTCCTTAACACTTGCACTGCATTGCTTCCTCCACAATGAAAGACAACTTTTGTTTTAACAACATAGCTCTATCTAATATTTTCACTATTCTTTTGAGGCTGCTATAAGATTGGATCAAGTGAAAAAAATGTAAGACAATCCATTCTGTATAGATGTAATACCATTCCAATTAGTTGTTCTTTCTCCCAAGAACATGCAAATGGAATTCAACCCCTCTTTGTCTTATCATTATTCGACATTGTGGAAGTGCCCACAACTAAGCCACTCTGATTAAGGGAATCATTTGACTATCCAATCCCAAAAACCAAAATTCCCATTTGCATTAATGAAGTGGATTTGGTGGTTCACTTCACGAGAACATCATGAATACATAAAATAATCCCATATATCCATATTAAATAATAGTTATTTATTATATGAATATATATGAGATTGGTGATTAATTGATTACAATGGACGTGTATAAATACACGTAGCGGGTGATAAGTCGTGTCCTTGGAAAAGGGCATGACTTATCATTATTACACATTAATGATTACATAATAATTGTCATATGACTAGTATTACATGATTGTTATTTATTACATAATAATTACTCCTTGAGTGGGCTTAATGGTTAAGAACATGTGTTTCCTCCATGAAGGTCACAAGTTCAAATCCAGAGGTGGGTAGGGTGGGTACACCTTCGTAGACTTTAGCAATCAAAGTATTGTGTAGAAGGGGTCCCTTGTCCCAAAAACAAGGGGGTCTCGTACACCAATTTGGTGTCTCGCTTGGTTGTAACCTTAAAATTAGATTATTATTATTATTATTATTATTATTATTATTATACCATAGGTATATTACAAGTCTTCCCTCCTTACAAATGCTTTGTACTCAAAGCATGGGCAAGGATAAATATTTTCCGAAAGAATGAACTATCTTCTTGTAAATTTTGCCTATTTGATGAGTTTGAGGACATGGGGTGATATGACATTCGAAACCTCGAACAATATTGGCGCATCAAAAAGGGATCAATCCATCTAAGGAGGATTCTTTTTGGAACTCTCTGATGATAAGTTTATGGATTTGATCTTCTTTACTGTTGACTTCAAGGTACATAGATCTTTGGATGCTTCGATATATAAGAACATCATTGACTATGGTTAGGTACCTTGGGATATTGGTATGTTGATTCTTACGTACTACGAATGTTATGATATGGGTATCAATATGGTACCCTATTGATGCAGTTTGTGTGACCTAGATCAATAGTAGGGGTTACCCTCAGTGAGAAGTCCCAATTAGACATCACATCGTTTGGAATAGGGAAGCCATTCGGATTATGTCCTAGTAGCCATTGTTGGTTTGGGGTTTACCGGTTGCGGCCCGGTCCACCGACGATGGTTTCTAAACTAAAGAGTGAAATGAAGATAATATAAGATGCAAATGAATGCGTTCAGACAAAATTGTAACTAGAAAGCAAACACATAAATAGTTCACACAAAGAAGAGACAAGAATATGAGTAAATAGTTGCAAATCTAGAATAGTCTAGCATTTAAACAATCAGTTACAATCCTATGTTCACCAATTCAGACAAATATTCCCGAACGAATAGAAACAAGAATGCAACAAACACACATAAGAATAGTCTATAATGTGAAATACATTATTGCGCAACCCCGGTGTTGAGAAAAACATAGCAAAATAGTTAGCAACATGTGCAACACAAGAATTTGAGTTCCCCATAAAATAGCTTGGCAAAACAGGCTTCTCCTCATTAAATTTTCAGCAATAGAACATGAAAGCTCCCATATCCAAAAACCATAAATTAGAGTACAATCCCCCTATTAATTGAAATTCACCTTGACTGTTAGCCTTCCATCTTCCTGGTTATTGAACTTCCATTTGGAAACTTTTGTCCTTATATTATATAATGGAATAATGAGGGAACAATGATAGCAGAAATGTTTGTAATTTAATATATCATACACATTTATATTTTGAATTTGTATTTTAATACCGGTGGGCCATCATGGGTTTTGGCCATGTTTCACCTAATACAATATGGTCAATAGTTTGCATATTATAGGCCTCTCTTTCTTTTATGTTTGAGATTCATCGGGAGATCCAGACTTCTTATTCTTCCATTTGGGCTTGAGTCCCTCTGGTTGTTGCTTGCTCATGCGTTGGCATATCATCAACATCCTTTGTTGAAGATTACTTTCAAAAAGATGTTGTTGTGTACCAGCAAATGCTCCTTGTCCTGATGTATAATAGTTGTGTTTTTGTAGCCTACTCCTTTACATATTGTGTATTCATATTTTTGAGTATGATCTTCCTCCAGATGGTACTTGGGTGTCATTCAACACCAAACACATGAGTTTCCCATACATAACACTTCAAAATATAAATTAAAATATTTTCAAACATGAAAGAATTAATCAAAAATTGAGTGAAAAGTTTGGATTTACTTCCATGAGTTTGATCTCTAGTCCCTCTGATGGTTGTTTCATGGACATTCCCATTGCAATGTTGGGTTATCAAATTGGGTTATCAAATTCTTAGGTTAATGGCAATACACCATTATGAAAAAAATGAAAATACGGGATGAAAGGTGAGGAATCTCTTGAAACCTATAGCTGGTAAATTGTAGAGCTCAATGGAACCTTTACAACGGCATAAGGATTGATGAAACGGAGCTTGGAGTCAAAAGTTACGGAAAAAATACGATCACACATCCCATGGAAAAAAATGCGTGAAGAGCCCTGACATGTGGTGTATCAACGGGGAAAGTGGATTTTGTGTTGGTATATCAATGTCAGGAAAAGATTTCGTTATCGGTATATTGGGCAGTGAAATGAGATTTCGTCGTTGGTGAATTCAGAAGCTTGTATTTACAAACCGGCGACAAAAAGTTATTCACTTTTCGATAAATGGGCAACATAAAGTTATTTTCTCGTCGATAAACGAGCAACAAAAAGTCATTTGCTCGTCAATAAACTAAAGACAGGAATCTATTCGCTCGCTAATACATCGATGAAATAAATCTATTCACTCGTCGATGCTCTGACAACAAAAATCCATTTGCTCTTCAATAAAGGAAAGATTCAAGGGAAAGCAAAGCTTCTAAGTGTCGAAGAAGGTTAAGACGTCTTCCTTGTGTCGATGGAGAATGTGGATTTCTCTCAAATATAGGTTGTATCAGATAAGGATGAGGACTCTTGGCCAGTGTATCGACAAACAATAGTGATTTCTCACCGAAACATTATGTATTGGCGAATGAGGGTGATAATCATATTTTCTCAAAACGATAAAGTCTAGAAGGAAAGGAAAGAATTTGGACTTTAATATTTTGCAAGCAAGAATTTTTGTGTCTATATGAGCGAGGACATTGTTAGAGGGGCCCAATTTATTTACTGAGAACAAAATCTTCAAAGAAGGAGAAAAGAAATTAAGGCAAGGTGATGGTGTTGGCGCAACAATAACCTAACTTTAAAAGTCCATAACTTGCTCATACGATGTCCTATTGAGACGTCATATTTTGTGATGTAGAGAGTAAACGGGGATGTTTCTAGTGAGAAAATTTACAACTTCATTCAAGCATTTAAGCAAATTCATAATTAATGAAGATTGCTTGAAGAAAAGTCCCCTGGTAATCATTTTGGCACTTCTGGACCTCGAAATTTGATTCCATCTATGGCATTGGATTTGTAATCCGTCAAAACATATAGTTGGCCTTCTTCAAAGGTGAAAAATCTACTTTGACCAGTGCCCAAAATTACGATCAAAGGCATTTTTTAATAAAATTTTAGGCCCCATTCTCGCTACTGCTTCACGCGAATTCAGTTCCATCGATTCCTGCAACATTTATGTTACATAGGCTCTCAATCTATCCATTGGAACTAAGGTTACCCATTAGTGGCCAAGAAATATTATCCCGTGAAAACAACCAACTAACATTTGGAGAACTTGATACTAAGTATGTGCTAGGAGGACCAATTCTTTTTTGAGATGCAATTCAAATCCAATCTATATCTTGCAAACGTTCTAATCAACCCATATAACAATAAAAGACACTTTCATGATCAGGACTAGTTAGAGAATAAAAAATCCGCAAAAAATGCCTACAGATATGATAAGCGTAATTAAAGTTGCTCGCAACACAGACACACTCATTGGGATTATTATCATACCAATTAATATTGTAACATGACATAAATCAAAATCAACAAGAAAATAAATATCAGCCATCCACTCAAAAGGAAATGCTTGACCATTGAAAATCAAAAGAACCTAACTAATGGGCGTAGCGATATACCAGTTGAAATAATTTTACAAGGGGCCCCGAGATTTCTATCTAGGTGAAGGTGTTGAGGCCTCAACAATTGGTGACACACTGGATGAAGTTAGAATCTCTACCAGTCTTCCCTCACATATGAGCATAAAACCCAAAGGCTTGTGTCCTTAGCTTTAAGGGTCATTCTGGAATAAGTGTGTAGCAGATACCTGGAAGATAAGTGTGCAGTAGATACTTGGAATTTTCATCATGGTGGGTTCACTAATGATGCTTTCATGTCGGCTAATGGAGGTCATTTGTTGTAATAAGAGGATGAATGATGATGAAGTTTATTTCCTTAAATTGCGTCGACAATCCATGTTGGTATCTTCATCATCGGGCTAATATAGGTTTGGGATATAAAAATATTTTCACCAGGTGCATATATGTTCTCCCTCAAGTGTTTCTCTACATCCCGCAAGCGTCCATATTACCGATGGAGTCGCCATGGCGTCACATAACTTGTTCTGCTACCAATGATTTTCCATAGCCCTTATGGAGATATTTGTGTGTCCCCTCGTCTGATCAAGCTTTCTTTCCCAATCCTTCATGGTTTATTTAGTATATGCTCGGCATCCAGTGGATGGGGAAAGCAGTGGCATTTATTTATTTTTCTTTTTTTTTACTTTGGCCTAATCAGGGGTGATTGCCAGCTATTGGAATTTTCCTTGTATATTTCTTGCACCTAGCTAAATAAAGTTATCACTTTTGATTTTCATCCTTTAGACTTTGACACTTCACCTTTCACGCGAGCAACTACTTAGTGTGTGGATGGTTCCCTTATTACATAATATCTTCTCATAAACCAGCATGCAAGGAAATCAATTGATTAACCACTTTGTCGGGTCCTAGTTCAATTGTTGTCGCACTACTCTAGAATATCCTTGATTTATCTTCAATAGAGCCCTCCAATTCAAGGCATGAGCCAAGAAAGATATGAAAACTACTTCGGACGTATTTCTTGTACATGGTGTTGCCTGGATGAGATAAATGAATGATCAATATGGATTTCGGTGGCTCCCCACCTATTCCAACTGACTCATTTTGGCACTTTTCCAGTTTGGCATTTTTTTCCTAGTTTTCGGGTCCCTCACTTTCGGGGTTGTTTTGAGGCGCTAAACAACGTTTTTAGGGCTCTTCATAGTCAAATTGTACACAAAATTAAATTTTTATAGAAACATGTGTAGTCCTCGGATAGACCTTTCCAATGGGATATCGTGCGCCTAAAACAGAGATCATATGCAAAAGTTACTACCCCGGAAAGTTGATGTACTAGCTTATCCCAATGGGACCCACATGACTTTTGGCGATTCATCTCCTAGGGTTAGGTTTTTGGATGTCTAGGGTTTTCACAATCCTATTTATTGTAAAAAGGCTTGGAGAGCCTCATTGTAACCATCTTCTTGTGAATGAGCGCAACTGTCACATCTCTTCTCAAAGATACGCCGCCACCATTCTAGCAAGCTTGTTTTCCACTGCATTTTACAGTTTCAGCATATTTTCGTATTGAATAGAAACCATTTTTACTGTATCTTGTTATTGCATATTTTTTATTCTTGTGTCTCTATGTTAAGAATAATAATAATATGTATTCATTTTCGTTCTGCTCATAAAATATGGATCGGTGGTATCAGAGCAGTTTACTCCTTGTCATTCTTAATGCATGTCCCCGACGAGGTCGAGGTATAAAGAATTGGGTCTCGAGCTTGTTTCTCTTGAAGATAGAAACTCTCACACACCCAAGCAACCTCTCATCGTAGGAGAAAAGAAATATGATTCTACAGGAGATCCTTTCAAAATGTTTCTCGAGGAAGCCCTCACGCCACAAAGGAACGAAATGATGGATAGTTTTGCGCAAATCCTTCGGCGGCTACCAATAAGCAATGCATCTTCCTCGACAAACAAAGGTGCTTCCCCCTTAAAGGTACAACTCAACTTTGATATTCCCATATTTGAAGGTCAAATAGAGATGTTGTATACAAATGGTTAAATCTGCTAGAAGGGTATTTTTTTGTCCATAACTTTTCGAACAGAGAAAAGATTATGTTTGTGCTCCTCAAAGTTGTTCCCCATGTCAAAGATTGGTGGGAGACTTTATGTGAGCAAAAGGAAACAGCAGAACCCTCATTATTTATAGTCATGGTCACCTGGAGTCCTTTAGGGATGCTATCAAGGAACAATACTACCCTGTCGGAAGTTATGACGACCTGTATACAAAATGGACCACACTGCGGCAAGAAAGAGACCAAGCAGTGCCAGAGTTCACGAATATCTTCCATACCTTGCGCACCAAGCTGGGTATCAAAGATTCTAAGCGACATCTAGTGCTCAAGTATCGCGGTGGTCTGCATAGATACATCCAAGCCAAAATTGAGTTTTTGTACATCTTTTCCTTGGGCACGGCCTATCGATATGCCATCAAAATTGAGCAAAACATTAAACAAAAGACACGGAAATTTGGGATTGGAAACCCTTCACATAGAAAGAAATTAAAGGGAATCCCCAACCCACAAAACAAAGAAAAGAGAAAATATGGACAGCCTCAGGACAACCAGTCTAGGCTACAAGCAAAGAAGGACACCAGAAAGACAAAGAAAGATACTGGGAAGGGATGCGACTTCCATAAGATCCCCTGGAAAAACATTGTTGATTGTTTCTCCAAGCAATCACTGGTGGAAGAGGTGAAATCCTCTGATTCAGATGTGGGTTATGAATCTAAGTCAGAACCAGAAAGAGAGAGATGAAACATTGACATGGAACCCAGTGCCACTATTGCTACCACCAAGGTCCAACCCAATGAACCAAATGAGCCAGAAAAAGGAGAGTGCCTCTTTCATTCACAGATATGGGTAAAATTCACCCCACTGCACTTTATCATTGATAGAGGTAGCCATAACAACCTCATCTCAGAAGAGGTCATCAAGTGGCTAGCCCTGTCAACAACGTCGCACCCACAGCCCTACACCATTGGATGGCTCCGCTAAGGAAGTGATATTTGCGTCAGCCAACAGTGTCGTCTGTCGTACAGCATCAAGCCCTTCAAAGATGAGGTATTGTGTGATGTTGCTCCTCTCGAATTTTGTATTGTTCTTTTGGGCCAACCTTTTTTATGGAAACCTCATGTTGTATATGAGTCTAGGCCTCACAGTGTTATTATTACTTTGAACAGAAAATTATACAGGATGCCCAAGGTAGCCCCACCTAGTGTTATTTCTCTGATCTCTACCAAGAAATGCATGAAGGTCATCTCTCATACCGGGAATTTTGTCTTCTTAGTGATCCACTCTCAGAGTGAGAGAAATATTATGGCCACATCCAAGGCCTCTGTGGTCGACCTCTCCACACAGCAAAAGCAAGTGCACAAGGTCGTGGCATAATACAAAGATATCTTCTCCTCACCTATCGGGTTACCTTTGCACTGTTAGGTCAAGAATCCCATCAATATCACCCCTGGTGCATCGCTTCCCAATGGGAAAGTCTACTTCTACTCTCTATTAGATAATGAGGAGATCAAGCGATCGATCCAAGAACTACTCCACAAGAGGCACATCTGTCCTAACTCATCGCCTTGTGGGAGCCCAATCATGCTGGTGCAGAAGAAAGACAGGACCTGATGACTTTGCATTGATTATCAGGCCCTAAATAAAATCACAGTCGGGAACTGGTACCTAATTCCTAGAATTGACGAACTCCTTGATCATCTCAAGGGGGAGAAATACTTCAGTAAGATTGATATGAAGTCTGGCTACCATCAGGTCCCCCATAGAACAGACATATGTATGGAAGACAACCTTCAAGTCAAAAGAAGTTCATTTTTAATTGTTGGTCATGCCCTTTGGTTTGAAAAATGCACCAGCAACTTTGATGACGATGATGGATGATATCCTATGACCTTTCACCAATACTTTTGTAGTGGTGTCTCTGGATGACATTCTCATCTACAACAAGACTTGGGCGGAACACTTGCAGCACATTTACCAGGTTCTGCACACCCTGTGGCAATACAAGCTATATGCCAACCTGGAAAAATGTGCCTTCGGCATGGACAGGGTCCAATACCTAGGATACATCATGGATCAGCATGGTGTGCATGTGGATCTAGCCAAGATCTAGGTCATCCATGATTGGCCAACCCCAACCACATTGACTGAGCTTCGAATCTTCTTAGGCCTTGCCAATTTCTATCGCAGGTTCGTGTTGGGATTCTCCCATATTGCATGGGCCCTCGGCCAAGTAACCAAGGGTGGTGTTAAGGAAATATTTGTGTGGGGCCTGTCCCAACAATAAGCATTTGATGATTTAAAACAATGCTTTTGCTCAGCCCCAGTACTTTCATTATTGGACCTGCAGCAGCCCTTTGAGATCGAGACAGATGCTTCGGACTATGTTTTGGGTGCAGTTCTCACTCAGCACAGCCACCTCGTGGCCTATCATAGTTAGACACTATAAGATGTTGTCCGTAAGTACCCTACTTACGAAAAAGAAATTTAATCCATTGTGGAGACATTACATTCTTAGGAAGGAGACAGTCATCCACATAGATCATAAACCACGACAGTTCATGCAGACACAAGGAAAAATACAAAATGACCTCCATAAGAAGTGCTCCACATACTTGCAGCAGTTCCACCTCAACATCAAGTATAAAATAGGTAGTACCAATCGAGTCGTTGATTCCCTCAGTTAACCTCTAGTCGCGACACTCACCACGATGCTAGACTCTTGCGGCCATGAGACCATCAGATGGCCCAACCTCTATGAGACAGACCCTGACTTCACCACCACATACCAAATGTTGGGCGCAAACTCAGTTGTCACTAATTTCCATCTTCAAGACAGGTTATTGTGCCAACTAGGCCATATCTGCATTCCATCAAGCGAGCGAGCGAAGCTGATTTGGGAAGCCCACTACAGTTGGGTGGAAGAACAGTTCGGCGTCGAAACAACAATGGCAGTGCTACAGAAACATTTCCACTGGCCGAAACTTTGACAAGATGTCATCAAGTATATTAGGTCTTGCACTACCTGCGTTATTGCCAAACCGACCACTAAGAAACAGAGCATGTACACCCCCCTTCCTACTCCTGAAAGGCCATGGGAATCCATCTTAATGGACTACATGTCGGTCCTTCCATCCACCAAGAGGGGAAACGACTGTGTCTTTGTGCTTGTTGATCATTTTTTCAAGATGGCAATCATGGCTGCCTGCAAGAAGAGCATGACAGAAGAGGCCATTGCCAAGCTCTTCTTTGAACAAGTCTGGGTACATTTTGGAATCCCACAAACCATTGTCTTAGATCAGGATAGTTGGTTCCTCAACACATTATGATCGAGCCTCTAGTTACTGCTAGACACCAAGATCACCAAGTCCATTGCCTTCAACCCCCAAACAGATGGCCAAACTGAGGTTGTCAGTCGAATGATAGTGCATATCCTACACATGTACAATTCCAAGCACCCCCACACATGGGATGAGAGTCTTACTTATGTTCAACATAGCTACGAAAGATCCCTACATAGCTCAACTAGCCACAACCCCTTTCAGGTCGATTTGGAATTCCAACAATTGGGTGCCATGGATGTTGCACTACCTCTTGCGGCCACCCCAACCGATTCATCACCTACTCCAACTTAATCTAACAAAGCCTCCCGGTGCATTGAGTGGATCCAACACATCTGCCAACAGGTTCAGGATATTTTACATAATTCCAATGCATAGTACAAGCAGTGCCATGATCAACACCGGGTGCCAAACAAGTTTCAGGTGGCAGACAAAGTGTGGTTACACTTGTAGAAAGAATTCCTTACAGGGTCCCATCAGAAGCTTCGCCCACTCTGTTACGGACCTTACACCATCACCAAGGCTGTGGGTGACAATTCTTTTGAGCTCAACATTCCTCCTTTCCTTGGCCTGCACCCATTGTTCAACGTGGATCTCCTTTGGCCATACTTCTCGCCATTGTTGAAAACCTCAGAGATAGCAGAATAGTTTACACCAACATAGCTCAACCTGGACTGCATGCAATAGGAATCCAATGATCAAATTGTGTACACGCAGGTCAAGGGCACTGGCTAGCAAAGGATCTAGCTTTATCGAGTTGTCAAAGCAGAGCAGCTCCTGCACCGAGGCAAGTGGCTCACTCGAGGCCAAATTCAGCAGAAATTTTCTCATCTGATGGGGGGAACCAAAGAAATGGAGGCCATTTCTTCCTAAGGGAGAGGATTGATCTAGATGGATTTCAGTGTCCCCCCACCTATTCTAACTGACTCATTTTGGCATTTTTCCAGTTTGGCAGTTTTTTCCTAGTTTTCAGGTCCTTGATTTCTGGGGCCGTTTTGAGGCCCTAAACAACGTTTTTAGGGCTCGCCATAGGAAAATTGTTATGAATGTCAAATTTTGATGGCAACATGTGTAGTCCTCAGATAGACCCTTCCAATGGGCTATCGTGCGCCTAAAACAGAGATCGTATGCAAAAGTTACGACCCCAAGAAGTTGATGTACTAGCTTACCCCAACAAGGTCCACATGACTTTTGGCCATTCATCTCCTAGGGTTAGATTTTTTTATGTTTAGGGTTTTAGAATTCCTATTTATTGTAAAAATTCTTGGAGAGCCTCATTGTAACCATCTTCTTTCGAATGAGCACAGTCGTCACATCTCTTCTCAGAGATAAGTTGCCACCATTCTAGCAAGCTTGTTTTTCGCTGCATTTTACAGTTTCAGCATATTTTCCTATTGAATAGTGTAAATGTGTTGAACCTACATAGAATAGATCTAGCTAAACAATGATACACACATTTGTAGAGAGAACTTGAGAAATAAGAAGAAGGAGAGAAAGAATGAAATAATTCTCATTAACCGTTAAGAATAACAAATAATTTACACGTGATATACTCTGTATAACTCAATGAGTGTGCACTGGAGGAGAACCAATGCACCATAGTGGTGGTCTAGAGTGATCTGGAAACACACTAGCAGTTACGGGAGTGAACTACCACCTAGTCTAGTCTCTCAGGCAGTTACGGGAGTGAACTGCCACCTAGTTGAGTTAACTAGTCAAATAGTCTTCAGTTAGCTGACTGAACAGAGAGTAGTGAGGAGTTAACTTAGGAAATCAAGGGTAATGCACCAGTTTGATGATGATCCCAAGGCAAGTGTTCATTAGCTAGTGATGATCCCAATGTTTCATGGTGACAAAACCAATGCAGCATCTAAATTCAACTCAATTAGTCAAACTGAAGTGTCGACTGAAAGAGAATATTCTCCAGGTGGACTATTCTCCCCTAAAATATAGGAGACTGGATAATGACTAATTATGACTAATAAACAAGGAAAAACCTTTGGAAAAAGAAATCCTACAAAAGATACACTGAAATAAAGTGAGGAAAGAGGGAAAACCTCTTGGGAAACCCCCCCCCCCCACCCCCCGCCCTTCAAGGTACAATGTATGTAAGAAGAAGACCATCACAGCATAGGCCACTGCCAAGATCTTTTTTGAACAAGACTGTGTACATTTTGGAATCCCACAAACCATTGTCTCAGATCGGGACAGTTCGTTCCTCAACACATTATGGTCAAGCCTCTAGTCACTGCTAGACACCAAGCTCACCAAGTCCACTGCCTTTGACCCCCAAACAAATGGAAAACTGAGGTCATCAGTCGAATGATACTACATATCCTTCACATGTACAATTACAAGCACACCCGCACATGGGATGAGAGTCTTCCTTATGTTCAACATAGCTACAACAGAGCCCTACACAGCTCAACTGACCACATCCCCTTTCAGGTCGGTTTGGGATTCCAGCCATTGGGTGCCATGGATGTTGCACTACCTCTTGCGGCCACCCCGACCCACTCGTCACCTACTCCAACTGAAGCTAACAAAGTCTCCATGTTCATTGAGAGGATCCAACACATCCGCCAACAAGTTAAGGATATTTTACAGAAGTCCAATGCATAGTACAAGAAATTCCATGATCAACATCGGGTGCCAAACAATTTTCAGGTGGGAGACAAAGTGTGGTTACACTTGCAGAAAAAACGCCTTACAGGGCCTCATCAGAAGCTTCCCCCACTCTGTTATGAACCTTACACCATCACCAAGGTTGTGGGTGACAATGCTTTTGAGCTCAACATTCCTCCTTTCCTTGGCGTGCACCTAGTGTTCAACGTGGATCTCATTCGGCCATACTTCCCACCATTGTTGGACACCTCAAAGATAGCAGAATAGTTGACACCAATAGAGATCAATCTGGACTGCATGAAATAGGAATCCAGTGATCAAATTGTGGACACACAGTTCAAGGGCACTTGCTAGCAAAGGATCTAGTTTTATCGGGTTGTCAAAGCAGGGTAGCTCTTGCACCAAGGCAAGTGGCTCACCCGGGGCCAAATTCAACAAAAAATTCCTCATCTGATGGGGGGAACCAACATAATGGAGACCATTACTTCCTAAGGGGGAGGATTTATCCAGATGGATGTGAGTGTCCCCTTACCTATTCCGACTGACTCATTTTGGCATTTTTCCAGTTTGGCAGTTTTTTCCTAGTTTTTGGGTCCTTAACTTTCGGGGTCGTTTTGAGGCCCTAAACAACGTTTTTAAGGATTGCCATGAACAAATTGTTATCAAAGTCAAATTTTGACGGCAACATGTGTAGTCCTCAGATAGACCCTTCCAATGGGGTATCGTGTGCCTAAAACAGAGATCGTATGCAAAAGTTACGACCCCGAGAAGTTGATGTACTAGCTTACCCCAACAAGGCCCACATGACTTTTGGCGATTCATCTCCTAGGGTTAGGTTTTTTTATGTTTAGGGTTTTGAAATTCCTGTTTATTGAAAAAATGCTTGGAGAGCCTCATTGTAACCATCTTCTTTCGAATGAGCGCAGTCGTCACATCTCTTCTCAGAAATAAGCCGCCACCATTCTAGTGAGCTTGTTTTCCGCTGCATTTTACAGTTTCAGCATATTTTCTTATTGAATAGTGTAAATGTGTTGAACCTGCATAGAATAGATCTAGCTAAACAATGATACACACATTTTCAGAGATAATTTGAGAAAGAAGAAGAAGGAGAGAAAGAATGAAAGAATTTTCATTAACCGTTAAGAATAATGAATAATTTACACATGATATACTTTGTATAACTCAATGAGTGCGCACTGGAGGAGAACCAATGCGCCATAGTGGTGGTCTAGAGTGATCTGGATACACACCAATAGTTATAGGAGTGAACTGCCACCTAGTGTAGTCTCTCAGGCAGTTACGGGAGTGAACTGCCACCTAGTTGAGTTAACTAGTCAACTAGTCTTCAGTTAACTGACTGAACAGAGAGTAGTGAGGAGTTAACTTAGGAAATCAAGGGTAATGCGCTAGTTTGGTGATGATCCCAAGGCAAGTGTGCATTATTTGGTGATGATCCCAATGTTTCATGGTGACAAAACCAATGCAGCATCTAAACTCAACTCAACTAGTCAAATTGAAGTGTCAACTGAAATTGAATATTCTCCAGGTGGAATATTCTTCCCTAAAATATAGGAGACTAGATAATGACTAATTATGACTAATAAAAAAGGAAAACCCTTAGGAAAAATAAAATAAACGAGGCCATGTTAGGTATACAAATACAAAAGATACACTGAAATAAAGTGAGGAAAGAGGGAAAACCTCATGGGAAAAACCCCCCCTCAAGTTACAATGTATGTAAAAAGAAGAACTACAGTTGCTAGGAAACTGTGTCCTTCACTCCAAGACAACTTTGCAGAGAATGAAACTTCTGCTTAGTGAAGGTCTTGGTGAAGATGTTTGTCATCTGTTCTGTTGAAGGACAGAATTGTAAGTCGATGATCCCCTCTTGTACTAAGTCTCGGATGTAGTGCATGTGGATCTCGATTTTCTTCATCCTCTGCCTCTAAACTGGATCTATGCAGAACTTTAGAGTGCTATGGTTGTCACACCAGATGACGATCGTTCAATGAAACCGAATGCCCAAATCAGTGAGAAAATGTTATAGCCACATAGCCTGAATGGTTATGTTAACTACCCTCTGTACTCTACCTCAACTGAAGATAGAGCAATGGTAGCTTGATTCTTGCTCGACCAACAGATAGGCCCAGAACCAAGACTTAGTGAGTAACCAGATGTGCACTTGCGATTAGTATTTTCGACAGCCCAGTCAGAATCAGTAAACCCAATGAGATCTAATGTAGAGTCTACTGCATAATGAATCCCAAAGGTGATGGTGCCATGTACGTATCAAAGGATACGCTTTGCATCCTTCCAGTGTAGCTCATGCAGCTCCTGTATGAACCTGGAAACTGTGCCAACTGCATATGAGAGGTCTTGTCTGGAGTGTGTGAGATACAACAAGCTCCCCACTAGCTGTCTGTACAGTGTGCTTTCAACCAGTGGAGTCTCCCCACCATCCTCAAGTTTGACTCTTGATAGGAAAGGAGTCGGAGCAAACTTCCAGTCTGTCATGTGAAATCTCTCAAGGAGATCTCGTGCATACCTGGCCTAAGATAGCTTGATTCATGATGCATCTTGATTGATCTTGAGTCCAAGGAAGAAGTGTAGTGGACCCATTTCCATCATCAAAAACATGTCACGTAAAATCCTCTTGACTGCAGCAATCGCTGAAGTCAAGCAACCGATGATCAGAAAATCATCAACGTATAGACCTAAGAGTAGAAGTGAATTAGCCGTCATGATCATGTAGACATTTTTGTCTGATTTACAACATACAAAGTTATGTGACAACAGGGAGTCCATATTGGCATACCATGCCCTCGGGGCCTACTTGAGGCCATAAAGGGACTTCTTCAGTCGACAGACCAAAGATAAGTTCTGCATAAATCCCTGGGGCTGCTCCATGTAGATCTCCTCATAGAGATCATCGTGAAGAAATTCATTATTCACGTCCATCTGATGAACTCCCCATCCCTTGGTTGTCGCAATGGCACGTTCCAATAGTATGGAATCCATATTCGCTACGGGAGCGAAGGTCTCATCATAGTCAATACCATGCACCTGCTGAAAGCCTTTGGCAACAAGCCTGGCTTTGTATCTACTAATTTGTCCATCCGCTATGCTCTTTGTCCTGTAGACCCATCTGCATATTACAAGTTTCCTCCCAGAAGGAAGGGGAACCAAATCCCACGTCTGGTTCTTGAGAAGGGAGTTGTACTCCTCTTGCATGGCGGATTCCCAAAAGGGATTTCTGACAGCCTCACCATAAGACTATGGATCTGAAGACTGAACCAAGAAAATAATATTGGTGGGCAATGGTTCAGTGGCAGTGAGCGCAACAGGAGGCTCCTCGAAATCAGATCGCGTCTTCCTAATATCAGTTGGATCACCAACAAGATCCCCTATATCCTCAAGAGTAGTATGTGCCCACTTGGGCCTATGCTCTGGCTCTGCAACTGCATCTGGATGCTCTGACTCTGCATTTGACTGTATTGACTCTGAATCTGAATCATTTGAGTCCTTTGAATCATAACTCTCATTTGAAGAAGAGTCAGCATGTCCATGCTCATCATCTCGGACAGGTGGAAGAATGAAGGTGTCTGCTTGCGGCTGCTGAGGTACATGCAAGACACTTTCCTCAAATTGGAAACTTCGCTCAATGATGAGTCAGTCTGAGGAAATGTCAGTAAGTCTATATCCCTTCACACCGTTGAGGTAGGCAACAAAAATTCACTCAGTGCTCTATGAATCAAGTGCCTTCCTATTTTCAGAGGGAATCTAGGCCCATGCACGTGAACCAAAAATGCAAAAGTGGGTCACTTTATGTTTGAGGCCGCTCCAAGCCTTGTAGGGGGTCTTATCCTTGACAAATCTTTGGTGAGATCTATTTTGGATGTATGTTGCACATTTAAGTGCTTCGGCCCATAGTCTCTATGGTAGTGACTTTGCATGCAGCATGTAAGATGCCATCTCCTTTAGAGATCGGTTTTTCCACTCAGTAACTATGTTTTGTTGCATAGTATACGGAACTATGTGCTGCAACTGAATCCCTTCCTCATGGAAAAGATTATGGATCTCAAGATTTACATACTCTCCCCCATTATCAGTTTGGAGGACTTTTATCTTCTTTTCGGACTATGTCTCAAGCAGGGCTTTGAAATCTTCGACGTGTTGAAAGACCTCGGATTTTTGCCTGAGAAAGTAGATCCATGTAAAACGTGAGAAATTGTCAACAAAAATGAGAACAAACCTCGCTTTGTTGATCGATGGATGTGGACAAGGACCCATGAGGTCACTATGGATCAGATCTAAAGGCGCAGAAGCTCTCTGAGACTTTCCTTTGTCGAATTACTCTTGCGGGTGTTTTCCGAGAACACATGCCTCACATATTCCATTGGAGAAATGAATGTTTGGTAGACCATCAACCAATATTTGCTTGCTAATTTGTTGCATGTATCTAAAATTCAAATGTCCAAACCTTTCGTGCCATATCCTACTACTTTCATCAGCATGAGTAAGCAGTAAAGCAGAATCAGGTTCAATGAATTCAGAAAAATTATACAATCTAGACTGATGATTTACCTCATCGGTAGCAACCCTGGAGTTGGTTTGCATGTCGTAGATGTGCACAAAATTTGGTGTGAATATGACTTTCTTTTCGGTGCCAGAATTCATCATCTGATACACAGAGAGAAGGTTGACAAAAAGTTTGGGAACGTGCAACACATTTTCGAAGCTTCCGTTGGTGAGTTCAATCCTTCCTTTGTCAGTGACTTTGACAGAAGAGTTGTCCCCCATCAGAATATGAGGACCTTTGCATGCATCCAATAAATAAAAGACTCCTTATGATGCATCCCTGTGATGTGATGCTCCTGAATCAACAATCCAACCATCGAGAGAGGAGTTGATGGAAATCAACGCATGGCTAGAATTGCCTTTCTTAGAATTCGGATCTTCTAGCTTCTTCTTCTTTTCACCCTCGGGGATGCGATCTCCAAGGTTTTTTTTCTGAAGTATTTGAGACATCAAATTTATTTGTTTTTGCATGCATGTGAATTCTGAATGGAATCCTTTGTGACAATACGTGCATTTCTCCCCTTTTCTTCCCTTGTCCCCTTTGGATCCGGAGGTATCGGTGAAGGGTTTTGAGTACCCTTCCTTCTTCGTATGTGCATGAGATTTATGTTTATCTTTATCTTTAGATTTCTGATATTTAAGGCTGTCATAATGCACAGTGAGTGCATGCGCCCTTGGGACTTTGATTGTGCCCATGTTGATGAGCTTGGTTTGCTCTTGTGTTAGGGATTCGATAAAGTCCTCAAGAGAAGGCATCTTCCATGTGGCTCTAGAGGCGAATATGGCAGTATGGAAGGTGGATACGAATACAGAGAATTTAGGACCAAGCTTGGAGAGAATGGTGAGAAACATTTGTTTCTCCTCCTTTGATTTATCAACGCCGCAAGCTTTGAGTTGCGACAGTAAATCCTTGAATTTTGTAAAGAAATCTTGGATATTATCGAAGCTTTTTGGATCCAATGTGAGCATCTCCACCTC
Organism: Picea mariana; assembly: GCA_032191745.1. NCBI lineage: Eukaryota > Viridiplantae > Streptophyta > Pinopsida > Pinales > Pinaceae > Picea > Picea mariana. The sequence goes on along the minus strand of JASDQU010507802.1, from coordinate 19,573 downwards.
CAGCATGTATCCCCTCATCTCATAATGTTTGTCAAATATTCCTTCCAAGGTGGTCCAGGCTTCATTGGGAGTCTTACAAGAAGAAATATGAAAAAGGAGATCGGGAGAAATAAGACTGGAAATTGTTCTGAGTGCCTCATCCATGCGATTTAAGTACTTGGATTTTTCTATGGCTGATGTTGGTTCTGTATCTGTATTCAAGGTTAACCTGTACAACCCTCTGGTTCAGAGATGTATGGATATTTTCTCCTTCCATGAAAAATATGTGTAAGGTGTAAGAATGAATTCTTTTTGGAAATCCATCTTTCCACTGTCTTCAATCTTTTGTACCTGCAAAAAAAAATTGGTGTAGATTTTGCTTAGCAGTCCATCAGCTCTGATACCATGTGAATGTGTTGAACCTACACATAATAGATCTAGATAAAAAATGATACACACATTTGCAGATAGAATTTGAGAAAAAAGAAGAAGGAGAGAAAGAATGAAAGAATTCTCATTAACTGTTAAGAATAATGAATAATTTACACATGATATACTTTGTATAACTCAATGAGTGTGCATTGGAGCAGAACCAATGTGCCATAGTGGTGATCTAGATTAATATGGACACACACCAGTAGTTACGGGAGTGAACTTCCACATAGTCTAGTCTCTCAGGCAGTTACGAGAGTGAACTGCCACCTAGTTGAATTAACTAGTCAATTAGTATTCAATTAACTAACTGAACAAAGAGTAGTGAGGAATTAACTTAGGAAATCAAGGGTAATGCGCCAGTCTGGTGATGATCCCAAGACAAGTGTGCATTAACTGGTGATGATCCCAATGTTGCATGGTGACAAAACCAATGCATCATCTACACTCAACTCAACTAGTCAAACTGAAGTGTCAACTGAAAGAGAATATTCTCCAGGTGGAATATTCTCCCCTAAAATATAGGAGACTGAATAATGACTAATAAACAAGGAAAAACCTTAGGAAAAAGAAATACTAGGTGTGTGTGAAGTAACTCCAAGAAATAGAAACTAGTTTTATTGTATCTATGTTATTGCATCTATGTTATTCTTGTGTCTCTATGTTAAGAATAATATTAACCTGTATTCATTTTCGTGATGCTCATAAAATCCGGATCAATGAAGGTGATATATATAATCAAACAAATTCAGGGTTTTCAAACTCGAATTGGAAGAATAAATTGCCTTTAGGGGAAGAAACATTATGAAGTAAACTTTGAAGTCGCATCCATAATCAAAACATAAGACTTTGTTAGAAGCTTGATACACTTGAAAAATGAAATATTTAGTGAATGATGAGGGAAGATATGAAATCAACCAAAAAAGTATCCCGAAAAAAGAAAACAAAGATGTCAAGGTTGCAAGCAATTTTAAAATGTTCATGCATCCTAACACAATGAGTAGTTTTGCAACCTCTTGAAAAGACTAATCCTTCTGAAATACTAGACTCGTAAATTTTCTTTTAGATGGGCTTCAGTGCTAGGCTAGCTGAGAACTACATATTACATCTTATTTTTTAAATCCTGTCAGGTCATCTTTATGGCCCTGTATTTAAGGAGTGAGGACTGGAAAGACCTTCCTTTTCTTCTTCTTCAGTGACTTTGCTCTAG
>JASDQU010507801.1:43398-56422 GCA_032191745.1 Picea mariana | reverse complement strand
TTAAGTTCTTTACTGAATTATTATAACACTAAGTAGCTCGTAGTTGAGCGAAATTTTGTTTTGAGTTTTTCTTTTGAAATATCTTAGAAAAAGTAGTTAAGAAAAGTTGGTTAAAGAGTTTAAATTTGCAAATATTTATTTGTCAAAAAGAAGTAGTTTTCTTTCAATATTATTTAATGTTCTTCTCTTTCGTCTCTTGAAAAACACCACTAGTTTCATTTCCATTTCCTTGACTTAATAAAAACCACTTAAAATTAACACTTAATTAAAATTCATTAGACTTTATGTTTGTAGGGTCCATCTATTAGTCTAGGCTAGAGCCTTGATTTAGGTTGGAGAGAAAACTCTTCAAGGCTATAAAACGAACATATGAGTATGTGCTAGGGAGTGTGAAAATACCAATAAACATGAAATTTATCCGAGACCCCCCTCTAACACAGGGGATAAACACGAGGTCGTGTGTGGAAAGGTAGTGGAGATAACCCCTCCAAAGCCGGACCTAGCATAGTGGGGAACGCATATAGAAGACTTGTCTTGGGATTCTGTTGATCTCATTTTCCACGGAGCTTTGTGGGTCTTGAATCCGTTCGAGGTCCTCAGTCGTCTTCCGGAACACTTGCTTCCAATACCCTTGATAATTTTCGGGCTTGATACCCTGCTCATTGTGGTCCACCCAAATGTCAACTGTACCCTCCTAGTGACTGTTTGCGTGCTGGAAACCTAGTTGTATTTATTTTAGTGACTACACAGGTGACTACGGGGGTATACCGCAGTACTTAGGACAAACATCAAGCCATGCTTTGCAGAGTATACCCAGAGGTTGCTTCCGTATTCAAGTTGCACTTGCACCTGTAAGTTTCTCTAGTGTTGGCTAGTGTAACTATTCTTCCAACTAGCTAGTGGTTTGATTGTTTTATCTCATGGGAACTCTTTCTAGTATGTGTTGGTTTTCAACGTTAGTAAAAGCCCTAGTGTGTTGTTGATCTTCTCACAAAGTGGAAGATCAAGAGCTCCGCCGGTCGTGAAGTCTTCAGGGCCTGATGCTGGTTGAATTGGAGCCACCCCCACCACCACGAAGACAAAGACTTAACCAACAAGGGTCATTTGAGGTGATCGGGCCATAGGAAACTGTACCCGAGCCATCCCCGAGAGAATAACTCTTAAATTCGAAGGAGCCTATCATTTTTGACCTTAGAGAGGAAAGCTCTCAGGCCATATAACTCTCCGGTCATTGACTTGTTGGCGCCCATTGTGGTACAAGTTGTCCCTCCAAAGGTAAATCATCACGAGCGTCAAATAGTCTTGCAAGCAGCGATGGAAGAAAATGTTGCTACTTTGTCAGGGAGTCCTCACACTCCCTCTACGGCTTCCACTACAGGGGGATTTCCGCCTCCCAACCCACCTTCGTCGGTCTGGACCACCATGGTATCGACTGCCTCTAATTCGGGCAGTGGTTTGATTCCATCTATGGCGGCGATCATTGCTCCGTTCACCCAGAGTGCGACAGGCCCTCCATTCTCATATGGGATGTCTGGCTTTGATACAAACTCTGTCCTATCCTACTCCACCCTACAGACCATGGGTTTGGGGGCAGGGAGATCTAAGGCTCCTTTGCAAGGGTCCATGGGGGGCACCTCAACCCCCTATAACACTTTCCCTCACGGTGGGGGTCATATACCTCCGTCGTCCCCCTCACTAGGCAGTGCTCCCTAGAAGCCCGCTTGGTCGAACATGAACTATAGCTTGTTTGGAGAAGGTATTCAAGGACTTTCTTCTAACACCACGTCAGTTGGTTCTTTTTCATTCTCTTTGTTCAGCACTTTTGGTAACAATGCATTCTCGTCATTTGTCATCTCGGTCGGGGGAAACCCTGGTTTTCGATCACAAAATCTTATGCAGGGTACTACTCCTACACAAGGGGCAAACACCTCTCAAGGACCCTAGAATCTGTGGCAAGGATCAATCCCCTCGTCAGGGATGTCGACCAGGGGCAACCCCTTCCATGGCCAATGGAACCTTGGGCAAGGCTCAATACCTATGCTCGTCGGATCGACAGGAGGCAACCCTTTCCAGAACATTTGGAACACAACGTTGGGAGTAATCCCTTCCCAAACCTCAACGTCTAATTATGGGAGTTAATCGATGACATCTCAACAAGCACAGTATCCATACGCTGGCCACGGCCATGGTTTTTACCAGAACCCTAGTCAGCAGCCTAACTTTTCCTGGCAACCTGGTGCTAGCCAAATTCCATACTCCTTTCCTTCTATACATACTCAACAACCCAAGCTACCTTTTCTGCCAACATTACAATCTCCAGACTTGTCAAGATTGTTGAATGACCCAATCTGTCACGATCCGTGTTGGCCTCCTATGCCAACCAATTTTCCTTTCAACAATCCAAAGTTCAAAGGTAATCCTAACGAAGATCTAGGCGATCATGTGACCACCTCTCACCTATGGTGCTCGTCCAACTCGTTGAGAGACGACTCCGTCCAATTTGTTTCAACGCTCTCTTATCAGGAGTGTCGCGAAATGGTACATCGAGCTCGACCACTCAATATACTCTACTTTTGGCGAATAGGCAATGGTTTTTCTAAACCATTTTTAATTACCTGTGAGATACGATGTCGGCACTCAATTTCTGGCCAACTTTGAGAAAACAAAGGTTGATCATATCTCGGATCACATCCAGGAATGGTGGCATCGGAAGAGTTTGATAAAAGTATTAGTCCCACCGACTTTCCTACTGGATTAGTTCATTAAGTCTTTGGTACCTCAGTTATACAAGGACGTTGCAACGTCAGGAGTGTTTTCTAAGGAAGAGGCGATACTGAGAGCTCAACAGCTTGAACTAATATACTTTAAGTCTGGCTTACTTTATAAATTTTTTCCAGATGCGCCACAGTCTATCCTTGATAGGACCTTACAGAAGTTTGTACCACATGTCGATGGTATCATTGGTTCAGCACAAGCGAAGCCCACTGATCAATTGTTGAATCAATTGTAACAATTGTCGATACAGCAGACAACGGCCATCCAAACCACTGGTTCGGCTGCTCCCCCTACTCAAACGTCGGATGTACACAGTGTGCAATCGACAAACCCGAAATCCAACCAATAGGCTAGCATAAAGAAGAAATAGTGAAAGAAGGGTAAGGGGGATAAGAAACCCACCAATAATGTTGGCGAGGGAAACACAAAAAAAAGAAAGTCGAAGTATCCATGTAACCTTTGCATGGAAGACCATCCGACTCAGCTATGCCCTCGGCTCGCGGAGGCCCAAAATTTATTGGTGCAGCAACATCCTGCTATGTTAACGAGCCCATTTCCACATGGGCAAAATTTAACTCAAGCCTCTGCGAATGCAGATGGGGGAAATCAGGGACCCCCTTCGTTGTCTAGTAATTCCTCGACCTCGAATTTTTATATGTTGAAAGGTTATGCACATATAGTGGCTAGGATACACGATTACAAAATTCCAAACACTTCTGAGAAGGGTAAAGAAGCCGAAAACCCATCTGTTCCTCTCCAGATCGAGAAGACGTTGGGAGAAACAATGGCACGCATCTCGAAAGGGGTGTTCAAGAAAGATTCCCACAATTCAAATGCGAGGGCTGCCCAGAACTACTCTATGGTGGAAGATTTGTCACAAACCTCTTGCGCAATGTCAGCTTTGAAGGTCCTCCAGAGCTACCCTTCATAGAGAAAGGCTCTGTTAGTTGCCTTAGGATCTGCTTAGACTTCTAATATGGGAATGATCATGCTTGATACAACCAAATGGAAACCTTGTCTCCCATACCACGTCATGTCTCAGATAGTAGTGGCTTACACCACGAAATCTTTTACCCAGAACATTTTTCGCACGGTGGTTGATGAGGGTGCCTCGATATGCATGATGTTGTTGGCGTGTTGGAAGGCCATTGGCCAACCCGTTTTGTCTCCGTCACCTACTCTTCTCACTGCTTTCAATGGTTGTTTGTTCAGACCACATGGAATCATTCCTTATTTCATCGTGCACTTAGGAGAAAAGACCGTGTGCGTTGAAGTTGAAGTGGTCGATGCGCCTCTCGACTACAATCTCTTGTTAGGAAGGAGTTGGACCTATTCTATGCATGTAGTGGTCGCCACAGTTTTTCGGGTCTTGTTGTTTCCACATGAGGGCCGGATCATGTTCATTGATCAGTTGTTTTTCTCCCATCCTGACCCTTCATCAGGGGCATCCACGGTCCCGATGATTGATAATCCACAGCCCGACATCCTCAATATAGGGGTTGGTTTGTGCCCGCCTTTGATGGGTACTTTCGATTACCCGCCTCCATCCGGCGATGTCAAGTTCATATCGGTTGACCCCAACCAACCTAAGGCTGAAATCTTTCAAGTTTCATCGTTCCATACGATTTACTTTAATGATCAGTGGACTCTTCCTTCCCCATCGGCCACGATGGAAGGGGAAAATCATCATGGCATGGCCATGCCTTTGTCCGCGGTAGAGGTTGCGTACTCTATAGTCTAGCAAGCTTCTGCCGACTCTGATCCAACTCATGCATAGAAGTTAGATCCATTTTTCAAGCCTACCCGGGCTCAAGGTTCGCTCGCCACTACCGATTCCTTATACTTGGTCTTTCCCTCTGACGAGGCGATTATAGAGGCATTGACTAGTCCAGACAAACCCTGGGATGATCTCCATCACAAATCTTATTTTCTTCTGGATTTAGGAAGAATTGAGGCCAGTGAATTCATATTGATTATGGCTGGAGATAGGTCTTGTCCTATCAATCCTTTGGCTATGCACGTAGTTTACACCGAAGGTAATATGGAAACCATCGCTAAAATGATACCTATCGATATCTCCAGAACCCCTAGCATCATGGAGAATTTCTTCGTCGGAGTGGACTCCTCCCCCAAGGAGATTCGAATCTATACTGATTTATTTAAATAATTATGTGACATTTTTTCCTGGTCTTACAAGTAAATGCCAAGCATTGATCCAAGAATCGTCGAACATGAAATAACGACTTACCTTGACACCAAGCCGGTCCGAGAGAAGCTTCGTCTGGTTAATCCTCGGAAAGTAGTAACTATTAAGACTGAAGTAGAGAAACTACTCAAAGTTGGTTTCATCTACCTTGTCCAATTGACTCAATGAGTTTCAGATCTCATTCTGGTCAACAAAAAGTAGGGAACGATTCATGTATGTGCGAACTTTCGTGATTTGAATAAGGCATTTCCAAAGGACAATTTCCCCACCCCATTCATTGACCAGATCGTCGATGAATGTGAAAGTTGTGAGGTCTTTTATTTCATGGATGGTTTCTCAGGATATAATCAGATACATATTAAGCCTGAAGACCAGCATAAAACAAATTTTATCTGTCTATGGGGTACATTTTCTTATTGGAAGATGCCTTTTGGCCTGAAGAATGCTGGAGCCACTTTTCAGTGGACCATGTCTTTTGATTTCCATGATCTCAAACACATAGTCAAGACCTATCTTGATGATTTAGCATCACGATCTCGTAAGAGAGCTAATCATCCCACGCACCTCTGACTTATCTTTGAGCGATATCGCTACTATCGGATTCGCTTGAATCCTAACAAATGTAGTTTTTGCGTGATGTCGGGTTGTCTTTTAGGTTTTATAGTTTTGACAATAGGGATCATGGTCGATCCTCTAAAGGTTGAGGCGATATTTCAATTGTCTCCCCCATGCACAGTCCCTCATCTTCAGAGTTTACAGGGAAAAGCCAATTTTCTTCGGCGTTTTATCGCAAACTATGTCGAGATAACTAAAGGGTTTATACATTTACTGAAGAAGGACATCCCTTTCCATTGGGACGTAGCTGCTCAGTGCTCATTCAAAGCATTGAAACGTTCCCTCGTGCCTACCCCTCTACTTCGACCACCCAATTATAATAAATATTTCTTATTGTATTTGGTCGTGACAAATTCGACCATCGGTATGGTCTTGGTTCAAGAGGACGATCTACTTCAAGAACATGTGATTTATTACCTGAGTTGAGGCCTGGTTGGACCAGAATTCAAATACTCCCACGTTGAGAAGCTTGTGTTGCCAGTAGTACATGTTGTTCAGCGGTTCCGTCGTTATATCTTGTTTCGCAAGACCACCGTCATTGTCATTGTGAATCCATTCCAACACGTGTTGACACGACGTGTAATCGTCGAAAATATCAGTAGATGGATTGTTATCCTCCAGGAATTTGACTTGGATTTCATCTCGACGAAATCTAAGAAGTCATTGGTCTTTGCAGAACTTATCTCGGAACTTCTAGTCAAGTCACGTGATGTTACGCCCGAAGAGTCGTCGATTAAAGGATATCGTTTTCTGATTTCATCTTCGGACCCATGGTATGGAGATATACTAGTCTATCTCCAGACTTTGAAGTGCCTCACCTCTACTTCTCATGATGAGCATCGACGTATACAACATCAGGAAAAAAACTGTCTCATACTCAAGGACACTTTGTATCGTCGAGGTGTAGATTGCATCCTTCGTCGGTGTCTCACTCATGAAGAAGCAGAACTCGTTCTTAATGACTGTCACATTGGAGCATGTGGTGGTCATTTTTCTGGGTTGGAAACAACCCAAAATATTCTACGATCTGGTTACTTTTGGCCAACGTTAATCAAGGATTGTGTTGAATCGGTCAAGAAGTGTCGCTTGTGTCAGATCTTCTCTCAGAAGATGAGGGCACACCCCGCTCCTATGTTTCTCATCATTACGGTTGGCCCCTTCACTAAGTGGGGGATTGATTATACTACATTCCACCCACCTTCATCCAGCGGGAACCGTTATATCATCGTAGAAGTATACTACTTCACTAAGTGGGTTGAAGTTATGCCAACGTTCAAAGTTGATGGCGAGACAACAACTCTCTTTTTGTTCAATCAAATAATAGCAAGGTTTGGCATCTCGAGGGAGATTGTCACTGACCATGGCTATCACTTTCAGAACAAAATGATGTTCGAGTTAATATCAAATCTTGGTTAGAGGCAAGAGTATTCATCACCCTACTACCCACAAGAGAATGGTCAGGTGGAAGTTGTAAATAAGTCCCTCAAGACTATTTTGCAACGAACGATCAATTCGGCCAAGTCAAATTGGCATTTGATGTTGTACTCAGCATTATGGGCCTACTGAACGTCTGTAAAGACTGCAACTAGTTTCTCACCTTTTCAACTCGTTTACAGGCTGGAAGTAGTCTTTCCAATAGACTGTCATATCCCATCTCTAAAGTTGGCAGTACATTTATTTCCAGACACTTCACCGCTTGAGGAAAACTTATTATATCTCGAGCATATTGATGAGAAACGATGTGACACAACCTTGGCTAACGAGGCTCACAAGCAAAAATTCAAGTGTTAATATGATTGGTTCGTTCATCCTCGTATTTTCTCCGAAGGCGACCTTTTCCTGGTCTATTACCAAGATAAGGATCCCCTGGGGACAGGCAAGTTCAAACCCATGTGGTTTGGACTTTTCATCGTGAAGGAAGTATTAAATAAGGGTGCTTCTCATTTGGTTGAATTCGAAGGGAAAGCTTTGGCAGAGCCTAGAAATGGGCTCTACCTCAAGAAGTATTACTCGTAGGTGGGTTTTCCTTGGGTGACTTCTTATACATATGTATAGTTCTTATACAATTTAGTTTTTGTCTTTTTTTTTATGGACGTGTTGTTTTTTATGTCATATTTTTCACTGTGGCAGATGTCAAGTGAATCAAAGGTATTCGTTGGGTTTGTGGATGGTGCTAGCCAACACACTCAGAGGCTTGCTTCTATAGCTTGGGTGATCTTCACACCTCATGGCCAGTTGCTATCTTTTGGAGGTATCTGTTTAGGTGACGCCACAAACAATGTTGTCGAATACAGCGCAGTAATAGAGTTGCTTCGTGACGCTTTGTCGCATGGTATATCTCATCTCTGGGTCTACTTATATGCACAGTTGGTTGTGTCCCGGTTAAATGGGGTTTATCGCGTTTATCATCCTACTTTACACCGATGATTCCTTAGGGTACGTCTCTTAGAACAAATATTTGATTACATTACATATATCCATGTTCCTAGGAGATTGAATCAAATCACAGATACTCTAGCTAATCATGTATTAGATTGACATATTGCACACATGTAAGAAAAAGCACACATATACACATGTAAATACATTTGTAAATAAATGTAACCCATAAGACAAAAAAGATGTAAATACACATATATATAAATCAAAAGTTTCAAAGTACATAGGTGGGCGCAAGCGCCTAAAAAATATGTCTAGTATACATCATGGGGACGATGCCATCAAAAATATACAAAAATTTCTCTCGGTACGTAAGTGGTCCATCCTAAGCTAAGGGTGAGGCCTGTTGGCCCTTCCATAGTGAACCATGGAGTTTTCCAAATGCTAGAAGAGTTGGACCCAGGTCTAGGGCACCCCAAATACGTGAGGTTGCATCAATGGTGGGAGATCCTCTACCTCTTCCATAGGGACTACACGAGTGAGAACGGTGAAGTTCCGCTCCACCCGTCTCAAAACTCTCTTAGCCTCTCTGGCTGGAGGTCCCCTTGCTAATGATGTTACTATTGGTCCGGTGGCTGCGGATGGTACTGACTTTGGTCGAGGACGTTGCCTAGTCCTTGAGAAGTATGTTGGACACACTGGTCCCACATCTGTACATAAACAGATACATAGTTTTCAGATACTCTGATTCCCATAAAAATGATATATATAAAAAGAAACAAAAATTTAAATAACATTTAAAACAAACGTACTTATCTCTCCTCACTCTGCTCCGGGAGGTATGGGCATGTCTGGGTCCCTGGAAAATTTGATCCTGGCATAGGGGTAGTCCTTTATCGTCGGAATCTATCATGCCCACCAGTCAAAAAAGGTATCATCGAAGGCCTCTATGGTCCTTCCTCCCCCCTGTCGCGGAAACAATGCTTCACATCTACACACTGTCGGAAGTGAGGCCTCATGCCCTCATACTGTATCTCATGGACTGAGACTAGGTACTCTTGAAGAAGACGAATGAGCACAGAATGGTCCCAAATCTAAAGTTCTTGTTGTTCCGCCCACAATACTCAGTGAGTTGTCTCTTCATGCAGTCTAGCATGGTTGTGATCCAGTCGAATATATGTTCATTCAAGCACTGCACAACACAATTCATATGCGCCCTGGAGACCTGATGTAAGGTCACAGATCCATTCATCCACCCAATAAGTAGAACTATCACTTTCAGTGATAGGTTGGTGATTTTTTTTATTGGCACCTGAGAACCTACTTTCTCAGTGCCGGCCTCAAAATGTAATCCGATCAACTCGACAATGTTATGAGGCCCGGGGGGAAAAGCTCGCAGGTTGATTGGTTCACCTCTCCTTGAGAGGCCAGTCAGGAAGTAGATGTCTTCATTCATTAGATTCAACGACTGCCCCTCAAGCATAAACGCATCAGCGTCGGGATGCCAATAATCCACCAAGGCATTCAGCAGCCTGGGTTGTGCCCTCATAAATGGACACCGGTAGAACTTCCATAAATCGCATGGCCTCAATACGGCTATAGTTGCAGGGTCCTCATCGTCCAACATATCAATGTCTTCATGCTCTCTCTCTCTCCAATGGACATACATCCTGCAAAATGACAAGTTCAAAGGGGAGTTAACTATTGCATTTTCAACTTTTTCCAAGTTCTTGAGGGTGTACGCGGGTTGTATTGGGAACATTCGTGTATGCACACAGGCAGGTTGTTTTCTTCCCACGGGCTGTCCCTAGACAACCCACGTACACGTAGGGCCGCTCCTTTTTAGGAGTGTGAACCCCCCAACAACCAAAATAAAAGAAAAAAGGAAGTATGGAAATGCAAGGGGGGTTGATTTGTACTTACTTGGTCTAAGCAAAAGTTTGTTTCATCCTCTAAAGCTCTCGGAATCAACTCTTTTAGCAAAGGGGTGTTTTTGGCTTTTTGGTCAATTCTCAAATTACAATGGTGATAATGAGCTGCCAGCTTTTATTTATAGACATTTTTGGCCCTTTTTGTCATTTTTTTGACCCTTTTGTTGTTTTTTCTGGCTTGAAAATCATTTAACGTGGTTCTTGAGTTTCTCATTGGATGTTACAATACACTTCACTTTTGGTTTGGAAAACTTTTTAGGAGATGGGTCACTTTTTAAAGATTCTTTGGTAAAATTTGTTTTTCCAACTTTTGCATTTAAGTTAGGATTCCACCTCCATTTTTTGCATCTTGTTGTCTTTTTTGCTTTGCCATAGGATCGATCCCACTGAATTGCGACATGAAACCATCATTGTTGCTTTAGAAGTGTCATAATTTAGTGGTAGAGCCTACCTCTACATGGATGCCCTAGGTAGATCCTGGTTGCATTTTGGTGTCCAAGCCGTCATTAATGACTTTAGGCTCGCAAGTCCTTATTAGTCTTGTCCTGATTACGAGTTTGAGCCTCATACGTCTGATATGTCATCACGCTTGACCTCACCCTCGGGACTCCCAAAAAATGAGTCTTTTTTTAAGCCCTTTTCAGACTCTATAAACATGAAAAGATTGTCGAGTGATCTTGTTGTCCTTCACACTTGCCAAACTAAAATTTGAAGGCATGTCTGTCTGGCAGTAGTTTACCCCTTTTTTCAGTCTGGATGATCAATTTTACGAACAAAGGTATGCTCTATGAACTTTGGCTCACTAGAAGAGTATTTGCAGGTATAAGTTTAACCCTTTTTCGGGCCTGAGGGACTAAATTTACGAAAAAGGAACCCCCATGGAGTCCATATCTAAGCTCTTTTCAGACTCCCTAAAATTGAAAAGATAGTTGAGTGACATTGTTCCTTCACACTCGTTAATCTGATCCAGAAGAACATCCTCCATGGAGTCCATAGTTAAGTTCTTTTCAGACTCCTTAAAATTGAAAAGATAGTTGAGTGACCTTGTTCTTTCACCCTCGTTAATTGGTTCAGAAAAACATCTATTGGCATGAGTTTACCCTTTTTTCTAGCTTGTAGATTAAGGAGGAAAAAGGTACACCTTGGGAGATTTGTCTCTCCGGGAGAGTTCTCCTCAGCAAATTTCACTTTTTTCGAGCTAAGGAGACTAAATCTAGAAAAAGGCACTGAGTCCATAGTTAAGCTCTTTTCAGACTCCTTAAAATTGAAAAGATTTCTGAGTGATCTTGTCTTTGTCACATGTTAAAATGGTTTTGAATAGAYGTCTTTTCGGTGCTAGTTTACCCCTTTTTCGAAYCGACTAKACTACCTACRAAAAAGGTACCCCAGTGGAGTCTTCTTTTGCACTTTTTCAGACTCTCTAAAAATGAAAAAACATCGATCTTACCTTCTCTGGGATTGTTTAAAATTACATTTAAGGACATTATCATTGTGTCTTATTAATCGCATTTTCATATCTGTGTATTTGTCCTAATGGAAGCTCCATGTTGCTCTCAAATGAACCTTTGAAGCATGCCTTATAAGCAAGCCTTGTAGCACTTTGCCTTTGCATCTTGTCCTTGCGCTTGGAACTAGTATGTTTGTGACACTCGTTCCTCCTTTGTAACATAGCACTCTTTTATTCTTTTTCAAGCTTTCCAAAATTATTGAAAAAGACAAAAAAATCAAATATACCCCAAAAAGAGGACGGGAAAAGTATTTTCTTTTTATGGCAACACAATGAGTTGCCCTTGGAAAAATCACATCCTTTCATTTGTCGTCAAGCATTGGGATTTAATACAACCTTGGGAAGTTGTGTTAATGTTTAAGCCATTATTATAGGTGTTTTCATTTCATTAGATAACAATAGCATAATCCAAGATCACTGAGAAATACACAATCACAAGAGACATAACATTTATCCTGGGAAACCCTCTAGGGGAAGAAAACCCAGCAAAACTTCCTTAATATAGATAGCCAATACAATGNTGAAGTTTTCCACTCCTTCTAACTTGTCAACAAGCTTAACGCTTGCAGACATCTTTACCTGGAGCTAGGAAAATGACCGAAAAATGAAAGTGCTCAAAATCAAAAACTGAACTTACCAGGAGGTGCACTTGGCTGAGGCGAGTAGCCTGGTGTGTTTGGATCTGAGAAAATCCAACTTTTGCTCCTCCAAATTTGATCTGCGGATTTCTGGACTGGTGCTTCTGGTACCTCTGGTACTCTGGTACTTCTGGTACTTATGGTACACTGGTTTTCTGGTACTTCTAGTACTTTGTGAAACTAGGGTTTCACTTTTCGGGAGATCCAACCACTGAAAAGGTGCGTTGAGAGTGTCAAACTAATCCTTAGGGGAGGGCGCACTTTTCTAGATGGTTTTTGGGCTGAAAAGCTTCACCATCAAAAAGCCCTAATTTTCATGTACAGTAATAGTGACGTTTTTCAGTTGTGAAAGATGCTTCCTTCAGCTTGGCTCTGATAGCATGTTAATGTTTAAGCCATTATTATAGATGTTTGCATTTCATTAGATAACAATAGCATAATACAAGATCACTTAGAAATACACAATCACAAGAGACACAGCATTTATCCTGGGAAACCCTCTAAGGGAAGAAAACCCGGTAAAACTTCCTTAATATAGATAGCCAATACAATGCCAAGAGATCTCTTGTGCTAATACAGAAAGTCCTCTCATAGATATGCGCCACTCTCTCTCTCCTTCTTCTTTAAGAGTAGATCTGAAACTTGTCTCTCAATGAGCAAGTGTGTTGTGTGTCTAAGTGAGGTGTTGGCCTCTTTATTTATACAAGTCTGGCATGTGTGAAGTGTTTCTTCACTGGCAGGGCCAACTTCTCAAACTGGGTGGGTAAACCCACCTTTATTATGTTTCTGGGTCTCTTTAATATCTACTGGGACCGACTTCTTATTCTGCCTATTACAATTGTCTTTTGACCAATCCGCAAAAGGCGATTTGGTCCTATTACAATAACCAACATGATCAATCCACAATGGGGATTGATCCTATGAATAATATATCAATAATAATAAGAATACTCTTTGCAGTTACATTATTTCA
>JASDQU010507801.1:5554-19069 GCA_032191745.1 Picea mariana | reverse complement strand
AGCTAAATACAAAAGGAAAGACTCTTTGAGCCTTGGGTCTTCAAAGGGTTGACTTGGGTGATGGATCTTCAGTTTGGACTCCAAGAAATAAGAGGAAATCACTCTTGTACCTTGATGGACCTGTTAGGACAACAAATAGAGTTTGTTGTTAGTGGCAGAAAATGAAAAAAAGCATAAAAGAAAAAGAGAGATTTTAACAAGCTTTTTCAAAGACAATTTTATTCTAAATAAAGACAATTATATTTTGCTTTTCTAGAGGGTTTAGAGGATTCTTGATCGCTTGGCTGCCCCAAACTTATCCAAGTTGGAAAGAGTTTGTCCTTGGCTGTCCAACAACCTGTAAAATCAGCGAAGAAAAGACTCCTAAAGGTGCCAAAAATGGCTTAGGACAGCAAAGAGAAATTAGTCAAAAAAGCTTGCAAAACTAAGCAAGAAACTAGAGACTAAGAACTAATAAACTTTAAAATTTATTGCAGAAAATTTGCTTGCTGTTAGGAAAGCAAGTACTTGAGCACTTTATATTGCTAGATCTAACAAATAAACTAAGAAAAAGGACCCAACTTTCAACTTTTAAAATATCAGAAATTTATTTAAGCGAAAGGGAGCCTTTCACTATACTAGATCTATTGGATAAACTTGAAATAAATTTTAGATCTAAAAACTTCATGCATGCATAAAAGATTCAAAGTTTTAGCTTTTAGAAATTAGAATCAAGTGCATGCATGTGAATAACAAGTAACTTAAAATTTTGAAATTAGAATGGTGAGAGAGAGAGAGAGGAAGGCAAGCCTGTGCTTGGAATGTCTTTGGGCAATGGAGTCCTTTGTGGTGGAATGTGGAGGGATCTTCTTCAAATGACTTGAGAGAATAGAAGCATCAACCTAGATCCTCCTAATCTTCAAGTAGAGCATCAATCACTTCAAATCCTTGCAAAATAGAAGGTTAGAAAAATGGTGCCACCTACAATAGAGACTTCAAAAGACAATTGGTTAAGAAAAACACAAGATGCATTCAAAATCTCTATAATAGATAAACAAATAGGATTGCTAATCAAACAAGTTTAGTATTCCTATCCAAGTAAGCAATAATACTTCTAAAAGGCCAATTTAAACCACAATATAAAGCAAGAAATCATGAAACAATACCACCTCATGGTTACATGCATCTACACACTTGACAAGCCACCACTTTGACCTCCAAAGTCTTCTTTATTCCAATATGCAAAAAATATTACAATGGTAAACTACAAGCATCGAATCCCCAAGCTCCAACTGGCAACAAAGGAGAGGGGTCGACCTTCTTTTATTGAGTTTTGGGTGACAACTCCAAGGAAGTGCGCATGTGAGAGGGAGAGTGGCGCATGTAGTGATGTAGGGATGAGTGGAGTGGAAGTGAGGTAGATGTGGAGTGAGGGAGGTGGAGTGGAGATGAAGTGGAGTGATTGGGCGATAGAGTGGAGTGGAAGTGAGGTGAGTGGAGTGGGAGTGCGAGTCTTTATCTTTGGGATTGACGTCTCCCTTCCTAAATGAGCCAACTCTCAAGGAGAGGTCGAATAGTTACATAGGGATCTCCACCCAATGCCACCTTACCCAATCAAGTCGCCTTTACTAAGGGAGGAACTTGCCACCTAAGTTTGGGACTCCAAATACGTCAAAAACATGTTTTTGACATGTTTGTTGACTTCCCTATTTTTTAAGAAACTTAATTAAATCCCCTTTTTTGTCAGTTTTGAGAGAAAATACTTTTTTGAGTGATTAAAATCACTTTTTTGCCTAGACGAAGGGGGAATAAGGGTTTAGGGGGTGCTCTGGTTTAGAAAACGAGCACAAACATGGCATCTGGCATGATTGATGGCATGTTTTTACATTTTATGGACTTTACATTAAAAAAGGTCTGTTTTACGGGAAATTTTTTATTTGACTAAAACATTAAAAAAAACCTATGGGGACCTAGCGCAATTTCCATATGACTCAATAGACATGACCTAGCATGAACTCATATACAGTTAGACACTAGACATTGGTTATACCATGCCAAGGCCTAACCACCAGCACATACTCCAGCTTTGGAGTCATTTTTGAGTGAAAAAACTTAGAAATTATTAATTGCCCGCAAAAACAGGCAAGAAATAATTAACAAGTGAAAAAAAACACTCTAGAGTACATGCTTGTGCCCATGTCTTAGGTGGCCAATAGTCCTTTACAATTTTCATGCTCAAGTTATTTATTACAATGCCCTTGAGGGATGGAAATGCGGAAAAAAGGTGGTCTAATAGACCTGCTGAATTTGTGAATTCTGACTTCTAAGCATTAGTCTGCTCAGTCTCTGGCGGCTCATCTTCAAATCTAGCTAGCGCAACTTGGTGGATAACAGGGCCTAAGGCACGAACACACTCTGTCATGATGAAAAATGATCTGGAGTCGAATCATGACAAGAGTCACCTGATCAAGGCCCAATGATACTCAGCCATGTCAAGTGCGAAACGACTGCCAATGAGGCTTGCAGCCATTAAGGTGTTCAACACTCCTAGGTTGCCTTTAGATAAGGTGTCGATGTCGATACAAGGCAACCTACTGAAAAAAGAAGCAATGATGATTCTCCTTCCCTAGTGCGAAGTGAACAAGGTGAATCAAAATGTGTGGTGGATTCAACAACTCAAACTCGATATCATATCCCTATGTTGGATGAGGGGACTCTGTAAGATGGTAAAACTCAGTGAAGCAATGATGAAAAGACAGACGCATTCACATATGTCTTTCATCCTACCCTTCTAAACTCTATGCTCAGGTGATGAAAAAAGGATCCCTCATCCAGACTGACAATCTAGGCTAACACAACATCTGGCATGAGGCCACTGACAAGTAGAAAAGGTTTCTGACAAGCACAACATCTGTGGAAAGCGGAAAGTCTTCCTAGGAAGCAAGAAGTAAGGCAAAGAAAAGTCCTAATCTATCACAACTCAAACCACATGCTGGCAAAGGAAAGTGGGCCAGCGAATCTAATCTAGACTAAAACTGGAAAGCAACAAGGGAATCTACGCTAGGCAAAGCAAGGTGATAGTAAATGAAAAGAACAAACATCTAAACTAATGCCCGAAAGTACCCAAAAATGTTGAAGGGGTTAAACCCTTCATTGGAAAGTGTTTAAGACGCTGCCCATTGACAGATAGCTGCATGACATCACCATCCAAATTGGCAAGCTGGAAAGTGTTGGGCCCTACTGAAGCATGGACATTGAATGGTCCCAACCACAAACTATCAAACTTACCGTGGTCTCATGACTTCTCTCTTCTCTTGTCCCACAACAAGACCAAATCACCAATATGGAATACCTTTCCTTTAGCCCTCTTATCAAAGGATTTGTTTACTTGTCTCTGATGATCAATGAAATGTGTCAAAGCCTCTGATCTATCCTCCTCAAGCTGAACTAGATCATCAAATCGGCCATGCAAGGCCTCCTCATATGTAGCGAACTCTCTAATCAACTTATGGACTGGAAACATCAAGTTAACTGGTAGGACTACATCAACACCATAGACCAACTCAAAGGGTGCCTTACCAGTTGATTGCTTCTTTGTCACTTTGTTAGCCCACAATGCATACTTGAGACTGCTATCCCATGCTCTCTTGTTTTCACAGACTGTTCTTCTGATTATCTTGATCAAGTTCTTGTTGGAGGACTATGCCAGTCCATTACCCTGTGGGTAGTAGTTAGCTGAATGGGCTAGAGTGATACCAAACCTCAAGCAAAAAGCCACCAACTCGACTGATGTAAATACACTGGCATTATCAGTCATAATCTTCCTACGGACTCCGAATCAAGTGAGGATATTCTCCTCCATGAATCGAATAATGGCAGCAGAGGATGATGTCTTGATCGGAATGGCTTCCACCCATCTAGTGAAGTAATCAGTAGCTGCAAATATCCAAGAATGGCCAGTACTAGAAACTTGTGGAATCTGTCCAATAAAGTCCAACCCCCACTGCTGGAAGGGGGCCTTTATCACAACTGGATCTAAGGGCAATGCTGGCAGTCTCTGCTTTCCCTCAAACCTTTGACAAGGCTCGCATGTGCGGATGAAAGTATAAGTATCTCTGAATAGAGTCGGCCAATAGTATCTGGCACGCATAATCTTATGGGCTATGGTCCTACTAGAAAAATGACCACAACATACCCCCGCATGCAACTCACTCATGATTTGATGTGTCTCATGCGGTAAAACACATCTCAAAATCAGCCCATGAGGGCTCCTCCATCCCAAGCGACCCTGCCAAAGACAATACTTAACATCACGGAGCTGTAGAGATCGCTTCTGCGTCTTACTGAAGTTAGAAGGACATGAAATTTTTTGCAAGTAAAAGATAATATCACGATACCAATCAGAAACTTGCAAATCATCAAAAATAAAATTTACCTGATTAATTATCTCAGGTTCCAAGTCCTTCTCAGTCATTAGCGCATCTAGTCCTTGTCCTTTAACAGTTTTAGCAATCTTTACCTCAAGGTCATACTCTTGTATTTTTGTCACTCACAACCCTCTGTTTCCTGAACACTCCTTTTGAGCCAATATATCTTTGACTTCAGGAAAAGGGACGTATGCTACAATGTGTGAGTTCCAAAAATAAGGCCTGAAATGGGCCAATCCTGTAGTCGTAGCATAGGCCTGTTTCTCCATGGGCTTGTATTTGAGCTCAGATCCCTGGAAGGACCGACTCATATATGCAATCGGCTGCTCATGCCCATCTGTGTTTTTCTGCAATAAAACACAAGCAATAGTCTAATCAAATGCAAAATAAAATATCTGGAAATCACGTGCATAATCAGGACTAGCTAAAGTAGGAGAGTGAGAAAGAGCATGTTTGATGCTCTCGAAAGCTTGCTTCCCTTCTTCCTTCCAAACCATGTCTTGCCCCTTCTTCAACATATCTATAATAGGCTTTACGATCTCTGCAAAGTTGGGGGTAAATCTGCGCACAAAGTTCACTCGCCCAAGAAAAGATTGAATACCTTTTATAGTACTAGGCAAGGGAACTTCCTGTATGCCACTGACCCTTTTAGGATTGATTCACACTCCTTTTAAAACAATATGGCCCAATAGTTTGGCCTCAAACATTCCCATGAAGGACTTCTTGGGATTGAGTGAAATGCCCAACTTCCGACACCTGTCAAAAGTAGCACGCAAATGAGAGATATGATCAAGCCTCTTTTTAGAATACACAGTAATATCATCCTGATAAACAACTATGAATTTAAATAAAAAATATTTAAATGCATGATCCATGGCTCACTGGAATGTTGCACCAACGTTTATCAAGCCAAAAGGCATCCTGATGTGAGAGTAAGTGCCCCAAGGAGTAACAAAAGCGGTTTTGTGGCGATCCTTTCTGGCCACTGCAACCTGGTTGTAACCTGAAAATCCATCAAGTGTGGACATCATCTCTGAACCTGTAACTGTCTGTAGTAAATGATCCATTCTGGGCAAAGGATAGTTGTCTTTTAAGCATGCCCTATTCAGGTTCCTGAAATCAATGCATACTCTAATTTCCCCGTTCTTCTTCCTCACTGCTACAACGTTTGACACCCACTCGGAATACCTGATCTGCTCAATGATTTTTGCTTCATATAGATTTTGCAGCTCTTTCTGAATGGTCGGGGCAACTTTGGGGTTTATGAATCTGAGTCTCTGTCTGAATGGCTTGGCATCTGCTCGGAGAGGATCTCATGGTTAAGGATGTTTTGGTCAAAAGTCTTCAACTTGTCATACGACCAAGCGAAAACATCCTTATACTCATGGACCAGACTGATGATCTCTTTTCGTTCTTTCTCTGTGCATGCTTTACCTATCTTGATGTAGCGAGGAGACTCCTCAGAACCCACATTTATGTCATCAACCTGCGAGGAAACATCAACTGTATCAGTTTTCTTCATCTTATTCAAAAACCAATCTGATCTATCAAACATATTTTCAAGAGGAACTAAATCAACAAGTATATGATTAAATCTCATCTGAATCACAAGAATCTCCTTCCCATCCTGCACCTCATCAATCAAACAATCATAAAAGTCTTTCTCACCATGCATAAAATTTAAAATTTGCTCTTCATCATCAAAAACTTGCATAGCAGTAATGTTATCAGGAACATGCGGGCGAAAAGATAACTCAACAAAATGTCAGATATATGGATTAGCAAGAGTGAGATCAAACAAAGTGGCTGATCTAGCAAGAGCATCAGCCTCCCTATTTATCTCTCTAGCAATATGAGAAATATTAAATGCATCAAATAATTCAATTTCATCCCATACCGCATTCCTGTACCTTCTCATGCGTGGATTCTTGCTTCACATTCTTTGCGTACATGTTTCACTATCAACTTGGAATCTCCCTCCACTCTAAGGGATTTCACCTCCATTTTCCTCGCATTCTTCAAACCTAGTAACAGGGCCTCATACTCGACCATATTGTTAGTGCATGGAAACTCTAAGCGATAAGAGAATGGATAAATCATACCGTTAGGTGCGGTGAAAAATATACCTGCGCCAGCTGCAATGTAACCACTAGAACCATTAAACTGCATAAGCCATACTTGATTGGGCTCGTATTCTGGAAGAATAGGAATAGGGGGATCTACATCATCCGTAAGCATGTAGTTGCCTAGATCTCCCTCCTCGGCCTCGAGTTCCTTGATGTCAGGATACATAAGGTCATTGTTTCCTACCTTTGGGTCCTCCACATTGTGGAGCATCTTCTGTTTTCTAAAGACACAGATCTTTATGTTGTCCTTCACCGGAATGTCAGCATAAGTCAAATCCATTTGCAGGGTTCCCCCCACATTTGCAGGGTTCCCCCCACATTTGCGCACCATTTGCGAGACAAAATCATTCCCCACTGAGTAGGGCAGTTAATGATCACCACATCCATAACCATGCGTCTCTGTGGACATGCAAGCAAAAAAAATTGTAAGTCTTTGATAATACCAAGGCATTCAACTTCTCTAGCATCCATTGCTTTAACATTTCTATAGGCCCTAGTAATCTGCAAGCCTAGCTGATTCATTACTTCTAATGTCATAATGTTAGTTGAAGCACCTGAATCAAGCATGCAATTCCTTAAAATTAAATCATTAATTTGTAAAGACATGAAAAAAAGGCACGTGGTTTTTCTCTAGCTTTCTTGTCCCTAAGAAAATTTCAGGAATCTCATCATTTAGATTAGCTTCATCTACAGGACAACCCATAAATTTCGAAATGGATTGCTGATAAGAAGGGTTTTTTGCTAACTCTTTGAGGGGAATAGGGATCTTTACCTTAGCTAATTCAACCTCAATAGAAAACATGAAAAATCAGTATTAGGGGCAGCAACATTACCTTGAACTGTTTGCTGATTTGGAGTAGATATACCTTGAATAACTTGCTGATTTGTAGCAGATTTACCATGGACAGCTTGCTGATTTGTAACTGTACCGCTGCTGAAAACATTCCTTGCTGGCTGTCCACTTCTGTTTTGGTCAAAGAAAGATGGGACATTTTGTTTGGGACCTTGTGGAGTTGGTAAAAGAGCATTTGTGGCTTGATTTCCTTGCTGGTTTGATGAGGACGACTCCTTGGAAGTGTGGGGATATTTGGCTTTGTTCCTTCTAACATACTGTCTTTGGAGCTCTTCTAACCTGGCCATGTGCACCTCCTTAGCCTTTTGGATTTCTTCTCTCCTAGCAGGCCATGCAGCAGGTGAATCTAAAGTGGACCTGGCTTCTTGGTGAAGGGAAGAGTCAATTTGAAAAACACCTCTGTTATGAGATTGGATTTTTGATGAGGATGCATAAGGGTGCTCTCGAGAGTCTTTCAACTCCTCATGGAGTTCTCTCGTCATGTTGACCATGTGGTCCTCATGACTATATGATCCTAGGAAGACATGCGCATATTGAGAAAACAATTGGCTAGTATCCTCAGGATGAGGCATATCACACGCTCTACAGTAAGGGCTTGAGAAAAGTGAGTTTTGCCCTACAAAGTTCGCTCCTGGAGCTGGATTTGGGTTTTTAGGGTTTTCAAAATTCCTATGGGCCTGAAAGTTTCTCCTCTGTTGATTGAAAGTTCTTTGGGATGAAGTGGATGGATGGGAGGGTTTATATTGGATATTAAGCTTCTGGACAAGGTCTTGCAGTAGCCTCATGACTTGGGGATTACTAGATAAGTCATCCTCTTCTTTTTTTGGTTCTTTCTTAAGTTCTAAAAGAGTTTGAGCAAGAGATGGAGAAGGGGTTTGAGATAGTTTTCGGCCTTGTGGGTCTAGCAGCTCTTGCAATGAAACCTTGGCCTAATTTGCAGTGACGAAATGCTTCTCCATCTTGAGGGCTTCCTTGAAAGCGCTTTCCAGATCGTGTGGTTCTGTTTGTTTCAAGAAAACACAAAATAATCCATCAAACTGTTCAATATAAAAGATTAAAGCACTAGCAGGATTAGGTCTAACAGTATGTGGAATCTTATAATAAGCTTTCATAAAAGGTGAATTAAATTCTTCCATGGATTCGTTTTCATCTTTCTTAATCAAGGAAAAAGATTTAAGGAGAAAAGCATTGTCTTGTTTGTGAGACCATTTGTCCATGAATCTGTCATGAAAAGTATTCCAACCATCAATACTGTTCATTGCAAGCACTTTGTACCAATCTCTCGTATCCAAAGTTAGTGACTGCGCAAAAAGTCTCATGACCACATCTTCCTCAGTCACACCTATGTTTTCCAGATACTCCAAGAAAGCTTTGATGTGTGATTCTGCAGTGATGGCGTTGTTCCCAGCAAACTTAGGCATGTATTTGCCATAATTTTCAGCAGACAAAGTATTCAAAGGATTTGCAACGTTGGCCAAGTTCAAGGGCGCATACAGGTTGAGCGTGAAGACAATCCTAGGTTGGTTTGCTCCTGCCATCGGGAAAATTGGTAAAAGCACAGGATTCGCTTGTGCAACAGGGGTAGGAGGAAGTAGGGCTTGCGCAGATGATGAATATGAGGAAAGATGCGGATCTGCAACAAGGATCTGTGGGGTTGGGTTTAAATGGGCTGATCTACGTAAGGTCCTTAGTGGAGTCACTTTAGATCTTTGTGGAGTCGCTAGGTGAACTAAAACTCACCAAAATGTCGTCTACCAGGGCT
Source organism: Picea mariana (assembly GCA_032191745.1). NCBI lineage: Eukaryota > Viridiplantae > Streptophyta > Pinopsida > Pinales > Pinaceae > Picea > Picea mariana. The sequence goes on along the minus strand of JASDQU010507801.1, from coordinate 9,922 downwards.
TAGAACTTCTTCCCCGGTAGCGGTGCCAATTTGTTAAGGCTAAATTTGACACCCTAGGCTTTAGGTCTATTGTAGGTTGAGGGAATCAAACTAGGCTTAATTCAGGGGTGGATCCTAAGGTCACGAATGATAACACCCCTCTCGTTTTGGGCTGGTGCATGCCAACCACAGGGAGGCTACCCTAGGGCGTGCTACTTGATGGATAAAATCTGACTTGCAAAAACACAAATCAGCAAGCACAAAATGGTTTTGGAATGAGGGTTAGATAACCCCACCCAAAACTTGCATAGAAATTGATTTGACATAAATTTTAGTGGAAAACCCTAAGCAAAGCGAACCAATAGAATGAAAAAAGAAATAAATCAGCAAAAAAAGAACACTCTAATGGTGCCAAATTGACCCCCAGTGAAGGATGAGCTTCAAGAAACCTGCAATTTGTTAGAAATCCAATGCAACAACAATAATCTAGGCGAAAATCAACACATAAGACTCTTTATTCATGTCAAATAAGAGGAATGGCTCCATCACAGAGAAAAGCCATGAACTGTTACAATAATCTCCAAGAATCTAAGAATCTGAAGCTAGAATGAAAGACAAAATGAGAGATAGAATAGATTGAGAGAGTAGTAATGCTCCTGCAATAGAGTGATCAAACTGTAAATTGTGGAAGCATGCTGCATATATAGCTAACTGCATGAAGAATTCGTCCTGATGTTCCCAAATTGGGCCAAAAGCTGTCTAATATCCAACGCCCATGTGTCACTGCATGAAAACCTGCTAAAACTGTCTGAGCGCACCTTCCCTAAGCAAACATGGCCAAATCTGGGGGTTATCTGGAGGAGAAAGGGGGTCGAATGGGTCAAAACTGGTTAGGTATGGAGAAGTTGTGGCCAAAAAGGTAAGAAGGGCGCACCTCATGGAGAGAAATAGGGTGCATGAGTGATAAAATGGAAGAAAAAGGGACAAAAGGAAAAAGTGGAAAGCTGGGAAAGGGAAAAAGTGGAAAGATGGGAAAGGAAAAAGATAAAAGTTAAAGGCTAAAAGCTAAAGAAGAAAGCTAAAGCTAAAATAGAAAGGAGACAACTCACCCAGTTTGACTTTTTGACTTGCTTTAGAGTGCTTTATGACTTTGAGAAACTTCTTTATTTTATCCAGTTTTCATTTAGCAAGTGTTGGGCACCTTAGTGTGCCCAGTTTTAGGAGGAAAAAGGACCCAGATTTAGGCGTGTGGGCCCCACATGGGTTGCCACCTCACCTTGCCACGTCATCACCTATGCCTCCTCATCATCCAAAAAGCAGGTTGTCCAAATACCATCAAGTTTATAGTCATTGGAAGCAGAATTGGACAAGGAGTAAGAATATGCTGTCAAATATCTGATGTGAGGGGTCAATAAGATCCTCATGGGCAATAAGTGTCCCATAATGCTGCAAGTCTCTCATACTCAAACCTGGAACTGAAATCTCATCTTGTAATAACTCAGAGATCACTGAAACAAGCTATGAAGTCAACACATGTAAGAAACCATCCTCTAACTGACCAGAACAAGAATCACTGTGCCTGGAAAACCTCTGAATGATGGTCTTGTGCTATCAAGAAGAACCTCTGAATGTCAACCTGAAAGGAGAGACTAGCCCTTTGACCATCAAAAGCTCAAAGGTGAGATTTTGGGGTCAACATTCCTTAAGCCAAACTTCCTCTTATTCCTGAAATTCTTTAATTTTGCTGTGAAGGTTTGATCATCATATTTCTTTTGGATTTCTCTTTTGTGTTAATTCTTGATTCTTCTTGTGCACAACAAGTCCAAAGTTCTTCAAATGTGAGATACTCCTTTCTTGTGTTCATGCTTGCGACAAATGCATACCATGTCTTGGGAAGGCCATTGAGTACTATATTTAGCAGTTCCTTTTCCGAAATGATTTCTTCAATAGCTCATAGTTGATCTCTTAACTGAGATATTCTCACAAAATATGATGTTATGCTATCATCATCATTCATTTTCATGTCACAGAGCTCATTCTTTAGACTTATTACTTGTCCAATGTTTCTGACTGAGAAGAGGTTAGTTAGGGCATCGTACATCTTCTTAGATGAGTCAAGATGAGAGATGTAGGGTATCAAGTGGTCTTTTACAGAGTCCACTATGATACTCATAGCGTTGATGTCATTGTCCTTGAACTTCTCCATAACTGCAACGTTCTAAGGTTCCTTCTCTTTTCCTGCTTCAAACTGTGGTTCCATGATCTTGCCTTTCACGATATCCAACACTTTATTCTTGGCAAGGATGAGGTCAATCCTTGTCTTCCATGCTTTAAAGTTAGAATCCCCTTCTAACTTGTTTTTTGACTTCATAGAGTAAGTCATGACTGCTTTGACTTGGTCAACCTTTAACTTTGACCAAAAACTCAAACTTGATGTCTTGGCTTGCTGAGAGTACTAGGAGGTGTGTTAGGCTAGGGTGCACTAGGCTATCCAGGAATTAGGTCAAGCTCTTCACTTAAGGTGCCTTAACAAGAGGGTTAGTGTTTCGTTGCTGCAGCAAAACTTTGACTGCAACTGCAACTGTAATTGAACAAATCCTCCCAATCTATCTTCCAACGGTTAGACTGTCCGAAGATAGTGTGGGCCCATAACCCGTTAGAAATAAAGAGATGTGCTCGTTTCACCATAGACAATATAGCAATATTGTCACCCAACCATAGGCACAAAGGCCACCCCCGAGCACCTTAACCTTGATAGAGAGAATAATTCCGGAAGCAAACCCTAGAATCAATAGCCAACCAAGGTAGCGTACCTCTCTCCAGAGCTAGCGTACCAGGCAGAAAGTCCAAACTATAACCAAAGAGAAAGTCCAAGCCCAAACCGAAATGCTAGTTGCAGTAGCTGCAACTGCAGTTCCTTTCCAAACTTGTGCACCACTGGTCTTATGCAGTTGTGAGAGTGAGGGTGACAAATGAGCTCTAGCGCCCTCTTATTTATAGTCCTCCAAGTGACCTAACTGGGTCAACTTCTACCTCTGGAGGCTAACAACTCAATAATAAATATTCTCTCGAGCCGACTTGTCTCCTAGGGTTATTATTCAACGTTTTAGGGTTTCTCTTGCTTCTTGGAATATTCTTGTCTTGTCAGGGTTACATGTAGAGGTTAATACCTCTCGCAACTACCATAATATCAACACCGGCTTCTCTCCTGAAAACATCTCCTCTAGTGTCTTCTTTTCAAGTATTTTGTGGGGACTTCTATTCTGCACGTACACTGCAGTCTTTGTTGCTTCTGCCCACAGATGCATAGGTAGATCTTGATCATGGATCATAGCTTTCACTGCTTCCATGATCGTCTGATTCTTCCTTTCTGCTAAGGATTGTAGGTAGTAGAAAGATCCCTCTTAATCCCAACTTCCTTGCAATATTCTTTGAATTCCTCTGAAGTGAATTCTCCTCCATTATCTGATCGCAAGGTCTTTTTCTTCCGCTCTATCAGGTTTTCTACCAGTGCCTTAAATTGTTTGAATTTGCCAAATACTTCGTTCTTTGCCTTCAACAAATAGATCCAAGTTTTACGTGAGTAATCATCAATAAAAGACACATAATATACATACCCGCTTAGTGAAGTTGTTGACATCGGTCCACACACATCCGAGTGCACGATGTCCAATACTCTTTTGGCTTTGCTATCGCTGCTGGGAAAGGAGTGCTTCACATTCTTGCCTTGTGCGCAACCTTTGCACACGCCATCAGGCTTTGCCTGGATCTCTGGTAGTCCTGTCACCATCTTGCTCACACTCGCTAGGGCCTTGTAATGTAGGTGAGCAAATCTCCTATGCCATAATTCACTGGGATTCACAGTGTCATGAATTAATGCTGAATCTGATCGCCCTTTCAATTTGTAGAGTCCTCCTTCTTGAACTCCAATCACCACAGCATCATCAAAAGTCTTCCCTCTAGGCCACATAAGAACTTGTACATCAACAAATGCAACTCTGTAACCTTTCTCATCCAATGCTGAAATCGAGAGAAGGTTCTTCTTCAATCCAGAAACATAGAGAACTTCCTTCATCTTCATTGGCTTTCCTGAGTCTAACTTGTCGGAGGCTTCTCCTACTACTTTGATCGGATACTAATAGTCATCTCCCAATTTCACCTTGTGCGATGAATCCTTATGAGTAAGGTTAGACAAGGAGTCTTTATAACCTGTCATGTGCTTGGAAGCACCATTGTCCACTAGCCAAATGTCACTTCTATGAGTGATAGTTCTTGTAAGGGTTGAGATAATGTAATGTCCCTTTCCAAATAGGAGCTCCAGAAGAGGAGGCTTAATGGTCTAAACCACCCCGTTAGACTATAGCCAGGGCCAAAGAGGGGTAAACAGGG
>JASDQU010507800.1:14860-25578 GCA_032191745.1 Picea mariana | reverse complement strand
TCAAACCTTCATCACAATCCCTTTCTCCAAATCTCCGACAATCCTCTTCTGACTGTAACAAACCCGACCCCTAAATACCTTTTCTGTGGATGGGGCATCAAGTTTTTTATTCTTCCTAACTATCTCAAATCCTAATTCCAAGATCTTCATGGGATACTGCTTGTCGCTAGCTTTCTAACGGTCACCACCGCACTAGAATCCGAGCTCTAGTTTGCAAGTTATGGCCTCCCGAAGTTACCTGAGCCATGTTAGTTGGGGTCATCAACGTTCGGCGTTGAAAAATCCTTTTTCTCAATCCCCAAAGTCTTGAAATATCTCCACGTGGCCGTAGCCATTCAACGATCGATGTTCGGCATTGAACGCCCCCTTTTCGGCGTTCGACAGTCGACAATCGACGAACGACCTCCTACACTTTCGGGGTTTCGACGATCGTCGATTGTCGTTGAACGTTCGACAGTCGACGATCTTTGTTGAACATCCGTGTACTATATTGCACCCAAATCGTCCGAACTCTCGAAGTTATCCCGACTCCCAGAGTTTTGAAATATCGCCACGTTGCCTTGACCATTCTACGATCAACATTCGAAATTTTGCATTGAATGTTCCTATATTGTGCCACATCCCAAATATTCCAAACTCTCGAAGTTATCCAGACTCTTGGAGTCTCAAACATGTCACCAACCACATTGGCCATGTGACACGAATCAGAAGCCGACATGCGACGAGGGCCACATGTGTCACGTGTCCTTAATAGGGGGTGACTTGTGTCATGCTCGAATAGGTGTAAGGGGTCTGTAAATCAGCCATATCTGGGTGACACATGGCACAGGTAATGTGGGTCAACGTCACCTCAGATGATGTTAATATGCCACACCATCTTGGACTGATAGCTTCCCAGCCCAACGATCTCACGGTCAGTAAGAGTCCATGTAGATTCATAGATCTACAACCTCCATTACTTCATGGTTTCAAATTTTGCAACTCCTTACGTCGCAAATCCATGAAGAGCCAAGTCTCCAGACTCTCTAATTTGGTGCAAAGTGTCCTCATCCTACCAATGGCCGAGATTCATTTCGACGTTCACGACTTTAGAGGTTTTCACACTCTATAGATTCTTGGCCAGGTTCCTCCGAAGTACTAAGTCTTTGAACTATAGGATTGCCTGCCACGTACCCTCCCATCCAATGGCTCAAATTTGATGGAAAACCTTATACAAGGGACAAGTAGGGGCCACATGTAACTCTATGACACTTTTCTAGTTGATTGGGTAATCGAGGGTGGTTTCTTATATCGACGACTGAGAGGGATCCCAGAGGATTCAAAGATCGATGGTCCATATCAGTTCGTAATTTTGACATTCAGGGGTTCAGTGTAAATCTTTTGGATTCCTCTCCAGACCACGCCTGATATGTCACCATGTGTACCTAGCATTCATGTCCAAGATTTACTCCGGCTCCCAGAGCTTCAAGGAAACTCGCGTGTCCCTATACCACCGAATACCCAAACTTACGGATAGTCGCTGATCTGTGAACACATGTCCATTCACTTTCAATGGTCCCGGTTAACTTTGCGACTCCGGAAAGTGGGAGTTTCGGCACTAGACCACTCCTATCCTCCCAAAGTAGAAATTCGTCGAAGCACTTAATGCTTCCCCTCTTAAGTTTGATCTAATGGCTGAGAGAGATCCACACTGGATCCCCAGATCTATGACCTCCATCAATTCGTGACTTCGCCCTTCGGTTGTTTTCAAGGATTGTGGAGTCATAAGTCCCGAAGTCCCGAAGCTGAAAGAGTTATCTCCTTTCAGACTAGCGCATGGATCCCAGACCCTAGTCATATGGGTCCTTTGGAAATTCTTGTGGGCTAAGAACTAACCCTTTTAGCAACAAATGGGTTAAGGACATGAGCATGCGCCCTCAGTCAAATGGGTGGATAATCTGAAGGAAACACCCTTTTTAGGAATTCAGGGAGTTCATGGTGTGACCTCTTCCTTGCTTCCACAGTGGTCAATGTCGGGCCGACCATTGTCTGAATATGATGGTTAGGAAGATCCAACGTAGTCCCTGGATCCACAACCTCCATTACTTTGAGGTTTCAACCTTTAGGGATTTTGTGGTGTAACTTCCTCATTTTCCTGGAGCGGTTAGCGCCATATTGACCTTGAGCTAAATCTAACGGCCGGGGAAGATCCCTAAGGATCCTTAGATCNATGGGTCCTTTGGAAATTCTTGTGGGCTAAGCACTAACCCTTTTAGCAGCAAATGGGTTAAGGACATGAGCATGCACCCTCAGTCAAATGGGTGGATAATCTGAAGGAGACACCCTTTTTAGGAATTCAGGGAGTTCATGGTGTGACCTCTTCCTTGCTTCCGCAGTGGTCAATGTCGGGCTGACCATGGTATGAATATGATGGTTAGGAAGATCCAACGTAGTCCCTGGATACACAACCTCCATTACTTTGAGGTTTCAACCTTTAGGGATTTTGCGGTGTAACTTCCTCGTTTTCCCAGAGCGGTTAGCGCCAGACTGACCTTGAGATAAATCTAACGGCTGGGAAAGATCCCTAATGATCCTTAGATATATAGTTCTTGTCTCTTCGGGGCTTCGACATTCGGAAAAATTGATGTTATAACATTTATATTCTCCCAGAGTAGAACTTTGCCAAAGTTCCCTTGGCGTAGATCCAACGGTCAAGGGGCTTCCCGATTACCCTCGAATCAGTGGCTCTCGATAATTCATGATGGTGAAAGGGGTCATGGTTTAATGGTGGGTAGGTCTATTTACTATGGTTAGGGAAACCGCCAGGTGCCATTCGACCTCGTGGATAACTATAACCACCTGTCGCCTTCGACCAATTTACAAAGGGTAGGGTCATGATACTCCAAAGCTTTGAACTTCCAGAGTTTCGAAGATAAAAGTACTTAGCTCCTTTCTGGTTTAACACTAGGTTCTCATTCCTTAGTCATATGGGTCCTTCGAAGACTCTCGCGAGATACACGCTAAATCTTTTACCCGAAAAGGGGTTAAGGACCTATACATGAGCCCTTGGTCATACAAAGAGGATTCTGAAGGAAATTCCCTTCCTCCACAGAGTTTGAACTTTACATTCCCACAAAGGTAGGTCCAAGGGGGTCGGCAGGACTTGAACATTTCAACAAATCCTACCCTGATTTTTCTAAAGATTTACATCCCCATAACCCTTTAGCAGCTAAGATGAGGTAAATCAAAGACCAAGTACATATAGCAATTACAAAAGAAAATGAGAATTTCTAATAACTAGTCAAACACTACAAGACTTAACTATAAACATGCATTCAACCACCATTTCAATTTCAGCACACAGAGTATGAAAATAATTATCAGAAGACCAAAGTTTGTGAAGAAACTACTGAAAAGGGTGTCTATTTCCATCCAACCATAGGCACAACCACTCCTGATGGATTTACCACTGGCCACCCTCGATCTAGACCATGATGCCTTGAGAGAGACTCTTTCCTCTTGCTTAATGAAAATTGAGGATGAAGGTTACTCTCCTCCTCCTACAGGATCTTGGCAACCGATTTTATCTGTACCAAGCAAGGAGGTCTAACACATACTTCCACAACCACTCATCATCCTCATTTATCATCTTGTAAAGAAAAACCTTTCCCGCAACTTCATACACCCATAACAAGATTATTTCCCAGTTATTCCTCGAACCAGAGCGTTGTAACCGCTCTTTTTCTCTTCTCGATATTTCTCTTGCAACTCTGCTCTCTTCACAAATCACTTGCTCCTCTTCCCTAACTTTCCCAGCAAGGTTGCATGGGTCTGAATCCCCAGCTCATGGTCATGTCTTGAGTATTACAGATGGGTATTCTATCCCCATCGCCTCATTAACTCTTGAGGAGGACTCTCCTAGCTACCACACTGACTGGTAATTCATTATCTAGATCAGAGGACCGTTCTGAGTCATTAATTCCTGTAGGTTATTGGTTTGGTGGGGGGTCTTCTCAACCATTCCTGGTTCTGCTCACCATCTCTCTCATAGAATCCATGGTCTATCTTGGAAACCCCCCCCTTTCAACAGTCATGCAACACTTATCCATTTTCTATTAATAAAAAAAAATACATACATTGACCTTTTATACGAAGGTTCATCAAATCAAACATTCACACATATCTATTCTGCCACATTCTCTTGGCCAGTTATATTTATATTTACAGACCGAGGAAAATGGGGTGTTACAATCCCCTCCCCTTAAAGGAACATCATCCTCGATTTTCTATCTGCCTATGTGCTATGTATGCACAAAAGTAAACAAAAAGGGATATGCATGTCTCATGGCACCCTCCATTTCCCATGTGCCCTCATCTGGGCCAAAGCGTTTCCACTTCACCTTGACTTGTGTAATGGTTTTGTTCCTGAGTGGGGTCTCCTTCCTGTCTATTATGCATTGAGGTTCTGGCAGGAATTCTCCCTCTGGTTCCACCTGAATCACAGACCAGTCAATAATATGTTTAGAAGTATCTACATATTTCTTTAATAATGAAACATGGAAAACATCATGTGCCTTTAATGTGGGAGGGAGTGTTAGCCTATAGGATACATTTCCCAATCCATTCATAATTTCAAAGGGTCCACAATACTGAGGTGCCAGCTTGACACAAGCTCCCATCTTCAAAGAGTTTTTCCTGGGTCTAACTCGAGGATACACATGATCCCCTGTTTTGAATTCTCTAGGAGTTCTTTCTCGGTCTGCATAGCTCTTCTATCTATCCTGGGCTATTTTCATATTCTGTCTAATCTGAATTACTTTTTGTTCCATTTCCTTTAGCATGTATGACCCAATTGTGATTATTTCCACTGGGTTATTCCAACTGATTGGAATATTTCATTTCCTTCCATAAAGGGCTTCAAAAGGGCTCATTTTCAAAGACTCTTGATAGCCATTGTTGTAGGAAAATTCTACGAGTGGTAGGTAGTCTTCCCATTTCTTGGATTGATGCATTACATGCATCCTCAACATGTCTTCTAACACTTGGTTTACCCGCTCCGTCTTCCCATCAGTTTGAGGGTGATAGGTTGTACTAAATAACAATTTTGTTTCGAAACCGGTAAACAAAAATTTCCAAAAGTTTGAAGTGAATTTTATATCTCTTTCGGATATAATTTCTTTGGGCATGCCATGCAGTCTAAATATATTTTTCATGAAAACACTAGAAATATCTATTTCCTTACATGTTGACCTGATGGGAATGAAGTGAGAAAACTTGCTCAGTTTATCCACAACTACCATGATGGTGTCGTTCTGTTTGGTTGATTTTGGTAACCCTGTGATGAAATCCATGGAGATGGTTTCCCATTTCCATTCTGAAATTGGTAGGGGCTGCAACAACCTTGCTGGGTGTTGGTGCTCTTCCTTGACCTACTAAGATTCTAGTCACTTAGCTAAGTAATCAGCTATGTCCTTTTTTAGTCCGGGCCAATAAAATAGTCTCCTAGTAGCCGTGATCATTTTCTGATAGCCATGATGGCCAGTATATGGTATTTTGTATAGTTCATCCATTATGACCCTCTTCAAGTAATCACAATTCATCATATACAATCTACCTTTGTAAGTTAGTATGCCATCATTGTATCTGATATCCTTCATACTTCAACCTTGTGGGCTCTTTCTTTAGGTATGATGTCACGGTCTTGAAAAATGCATCTGTTTCTTGTGTAGTTTTAACTCTCTCTTTGATGTCTGATTGACTGGCGCTTACAACTGCCAAGTGAACCACTTTCATACTTCTACTAAGGGCATCAACCACCCCATTCTTCTTTCCTTTGATATGTTTGATTTCAAAATCAAACTCACTAAGGAGAGCCATCCACTTAGCTTGTCTAATATTAAGTTTTGGTTGGTCAAACAAATATCTCAACCCACTATGGTCTGTCATAAGCACAAATATTCTGCCTAGGATCTAATGCCTCCACATTTTTAAGGTGTGCACTATGGCAGCCATTCCACATCGTGGGTTGCATAATTAACTTCATGCTCATTCAATTTTTCATATTCTTAGCAAATCACATGTACTTCTTGCATAAGGAATCCTCTGAGCCCTTCCTTGTAGGCATCTGTACAAACAAGGAAGTCCTTGTTTTGGTCTACAATTTCATCATAGGTGTATTGGTTAGAAGGTATTTCATCTCTTGAAATATTTCTTCACATTTTGATGTCCAAATGATTTTAACCCCCTTTTTCTGAAGGGAAGTGATTGGGTAACCAATCCTGAAAAATCATTTTATGAACCTCCTGTAGTACCCTGCTAGACCCATAAAGGATCTGATATCAGATACATCCTTTGGGGTAGGCCAATCCATAATAGCTTTGATCTTGTTAGGATCCACTGTCACTCCTTCTTCAAAAATAACATGGCCTAAGTAATGGAATTGTTTCTGGAAAAAGTCACACTTACTAAACTTAGCATAGAGTTGATGTTCTCTTAGTACTTGGAGCACTAACTTGAGTTGTTCTTCACGCTCTTCCCTATTCTTAGAATATATTAGGATATCATCAATGAAAACCAATACAAATCTGTCTAAGAATTTACTGAGTACATTATTCATTAAGCACATAAAAGTGGCTGGTGCAATGGTTATCCCAAATGGAACCACCACAAATTCATAGTGACCATACCTTGTCCTAAAGGTTATTTTGTGGATGTATTCATACTTAATTCGGACTTGATGGTATCCAGATCTCAAATCAATATTGGAGAAGATTTTATCACCCCTTAATTGGTCGAACAAGTCATTGATTCTTGGTAAGGGATACTTATTCTTGATGGTCACCTTATTGAGTTGTCTATAATCTATGCACAATATGAGTGTGCCATCCTTCTTTTTCACAAACAAGGTTGGTGATATCCATGGAGACACACTAGGATGAATGTAGCCTTTGTCCCACATATGTTTTAGCTATAGTTTGAGCTCAACTAGATCTGGTGTAATCATTCTATAGGGTGTTCTAGACATTCGCATTGCTCCTGGTACAAGCTCTATTGAAAACTCAATGTCCCTTCTTCGAGGTAGACCTGACACCTCTTATGGGTATACATATTTGTACTCTCTTAATATGGGATGGTCCTCTAGGATGGGTTTTTTGCTCTCAACAAATTTCAACACTTGTATTGCATACAAGGGACACCCCTTTCTGCAATACTTCTTCACTTGGAGGGCTGATATTTGTCTCACTGAGACATGCTTTTGAATCCCTTGTAGGGTTTTCCTCCTCCCTTCTCCATCTTCACACTCCAAAGTTTTTTTGTAATAGTCCAACTTGGTTTTATGGGAAGCCAACCAGTCCATGCCAATCAACAAGTTATAAGATCCTAAAGGGAGCATGTTTAGGGTTACTTGGGTGGGTAATTCATTCATAAGTAATTAGAATTCTGTTATGACCTTTGTTATCTTTCCTTTTGTTCTAGTGTCTAGTTGTACCATCCATGATTTAACATGTTTAACTTGTTACAATTTACATTTCTCAATAGTTTGAGGGGAAACATAACTCAAATTAAAATGAGGGTCAATTAACATGGAAACAAGATGGTTGACAATCATACTTTTCATCTCCATCACTGAAGCTTAGTGGTCAACTTGTCTATTATCCAAGGCTGCATAAATTTGTGGCATGCTCCTAGCCACATCATTGACTATGGTAGTCTCTTGGATGTTGTAGACCCTCCTATTATTCTGTTGCCTATGTGAACAGTCTCTCAACAAATGTTCCTCTCCACAACCCCAATGTTTGAAGGGTTCTTTCTTTGTGTTATCGATCTTACTTGGGGTTGTTCCGAATGGTTTATTTCCACTCCATGGTGGAAAGTTTTTCTGATAAACACTTTTAGTAGGAAGGCTTGTTGCCGTCCTTATACACACTTGCAAACGTGAGCTAAGTCCGGCTCACTTAGTGTGTCCTTGGAGGCACAATGCCTAGGTTCACAACCCATGCTGTCAATTTGACCGGAACCTCTTCCGTCTAGGCTTACTCCTAGGGAAGCCAAAGGGGGTAGACCTTAGTTACTAGATGTGTTAAAGTTAAGTTCTAGGAGTTAGTTTTAATTATTTACAAGGTTTGGGGGGATTCTAATCCTAAGATGCACAAGCAGCCAATGCAAGATGCAAGTGTTAGTATGTAAGTCAATCCTTTTCCCTAGGTCAACTAAGACTAGTGCCTAAATATTGGGCACATGGTCAACTACATTAAGGGGTGTTTAGTTACAAGTAGATTACAAGTTACTTACAAGGTTACAAAGGAATAAATTGAACCAAAGGATATTAGATACAATTAATTACAAGTAAATATACAAATGATACAAGAGCAAGCTAACCACGTTTTACTTATATGTGTGTAGGATATCGAAGACTAAAGCATCAACATCAACAATTCATCACAATTATGAGTCCATCATCAACACATCAATATCATCAAGAAGATTTTAGAATATCTAAGCACAAATGTTATTTAATTTGATGAAGATTACCCACACTCTTGATTACTCAACCCACCAAGTGTTTATTAGGTTTGGTCCAAGGTTTAATTATTAGGCTTTCTTAAGATTTATCAAATTTTATTAAAGCTTTCACCAAAGCCTCCTCCTCTTATTTCCAAATAACTGCTGGATGCTCAATAAGTGTTGCCACCCTAGCTTCACAGGTCAGCCCAAAACAAGAGTACTTCCCGGTGAGGACACATCATGTGCGCCGTGAGATAGTCCCCTGTCTACACCCTCCATTGTTTTCCTCAAGCCCCATTTTAGATGGTGAAGATGGTGGTCTAAGGTACCCTAAATAGTCTATTAAGTATATATATTGATTAGGTAGACTTTTAGGTGATTATTAGAGTGTTTTGAAGATTTTAAGACACTTTTTAAGTGTGATTTAGTGATATGGCCGAAACTGTTATGAGCTTTTAAGTGTGTTGCTTCAAGCTTATGTAATTAAGAGTATAAACACATGTAAAGAAAATAAAGATGGATGAAAAAGATTCAGATTATCACATCCACATATGAGCTTGCTATTAAAAGAAACCACAATGGCAAAGACAACTTGCCCTCAAGAGATGGAAAGAAAATTTACTGTGTTTGCCTATTTAACCAATCAATAACATTCAAGCCCAAGCAAATGTCTTCCAATAGATATAAGCAATAGAGATATAAACCATTCACTTATCTAAGCACTTAGATATTAAGACATTTAAGATCTAAACCAAGTGGATGAAGAAAAGACTTGAAGATTAACTAAGCAAGTGAAGATTTAGTTAGGTTACTTATTATGCCTCCCAATAGGCTTAAGACAATGATTATGTGTTTGATATAAATCTAAAATAATGATATCATTAATCCATAGATCATTAATCACATCATCAACCACTTAACCTTACCTATTGGGGTATTCCTCTCCCAACTAGGTAGGCAATTAATTAGGTTTTGCTTAGTTAGGTTAAGTTCTTTTAGGATCTAGAGATTAGGGAAAACAAGTAAAAGATAAAGAGAGAGAGAGAGAGACTAATAAAGTAAACTATCAAACCAAGAAAACAAACAAGAGACAAACCTACCCCACGTCCTAGGTTGAGAATGTGCCCCTCACCTTCTAAACCTCACGTCTTAGCTAAAAAGGGGACAATAAAATGATAACAATGAAAACCATAGCTAGATATACACTACCCACAAGCTCACACAAAGAGGAAGGCCGTACCACTTCTTCCTCTACAAGTGTAAGCTACTACAAGCAAGACAAGAGGCAAAAAACGTACCAAAATGATGAAAATTTACAAGGTAGGGTTGAGAGATAGCTACCAAACCCCTTGGAGAGCCTTTGGGATGCCAATAGTCCTCTCAATCAGATCTGAAACCTACAAAACCAACAAGGTATGCTTGCTAGAAAAGCTATACACAACCAAGAAAAATGATGAAAAACCCTTGCTTTTTAGGGAAAGAACTTTCCACAAGAACAAGAGAGTATATTGTATATAAATGACCTATCTAGACATGTTATGCTAGCTGAAAAATGAATGTGTATGAACAACAATATAGATGAAGAGTAAAGGGTTATGGGAAGCCAACCAATCCATGCCAATCAACAGGTTATAAGATCCTAAAGGGAGCACGTTTAGGGTTACTCGGGTGGGTAATCCATTCATAAGTAATTAGAATGCCGGTATGACCTTTGTTACCTTTCCTTTTGTTCCAGTGGCTAGTTGTACCATCCATGATTTAACATGTTTATCTTGTTACAATTTACATTTCTCAATAGTTTGAGGGGAAACATAACTCAAATTAGAACGAGGGTCAATTAAAATGGAAATAAGATGGTTGACAATCATACCTTCCATCTCCATCACTGAAGCTTGGTGGTCAACTTGTCTATTACCCAAGGCTGCATAAATTTGTGGCATGCTCCTAGCCACATCATTGACTGTGGTAGCCTCTTGGACGTTGTAGGCCCTTCTATTATTCTGTTGCCTATGTGGACAGTCCCTAAAAAAATGTTCTTCTCCACAACCCCAACATTTGAAGGGTTCTTTCTTTGTGTTATCAATCTTACCTGGGGTTGTTCTGAATGGTTTATTTCCACTCCATGGTGGAAAGTTTTTCTGATAAACACTTCTAGTAGGAAGGCTTATTGCCGTCCTTATACACACTTGAAAACATGAGCTAAGTCCGACTCACTTAGTGTGTCCTTGGAGGCA